>PVJS01004724.1:0-67612 GCA_004027185.1 Glis glis
TCCGCCTTACTCTTGGTAAGGTGGGCTGAGGTTTGGGGAAGTCTCTAAGTGGATCAAGTACCAGAAGCAGAGTTGAAAGAAGGAGGGAAGGAAAGGTGGGAGGCAAGGAAGGAAGGAAGGAGGGAGGGAGGGAGGGAAGGAAGGAGGGAGGAAGGGAAGGAAGGAAGGAAGGAAGGAAGGAAGGAAGGAAGGAAGGAAGAAAGAAAGGAAGGAAGAGAGAGAGAGAAAGAAGAGCAGTTTAGGATGATGCCCTATGGTGTGCATGCTCAGGACCCCCAGAGAGAAAGAGGGAGGGAGGGAGGGAGGGAGGGAGGGAAGGAGAGGGAGAGGGAGAAGGAGAGGCAGAGGGAGAGGGAGAAGGAGAAGGAGAGGGAGAGGGAGAGGGAGAGGGAGGGGAGAAGAGCAATTCAGGGTGTTGGCCTATGGTGCACATGCTCAGCACCTCCAGAGAGAGAGAGAGAGAGACAGAGAGACAGAGAGACAGAGAGAGAGAAGAGCAGTTCGGAGTGTTGCCCTATGGTATGCATGCTCAGCACCTCCACGGGGACCTTCAGAGATAGCTATGCAGGGAGGGCTTTGATATGTTCACGTACGTTGTACAATATATTCATGTACCGCTGTTTCACTTTATCCAGATCAGCAAGAGAAGTGACTGATGTGCGCAATGACTGAGTGGGAACTGTGGGCATCGCATGGCCAGCCCCGTGTTCTCGCTACCTGCTCCTGGCCCCTCACCATACCTGAACATGGCCCAGACAGAGGCAGGAGGTCCTCCCTTGAGATCCATCAAGATCTCTGTCCATGACTGGGAGAAACAGCAGCTCCCAGGTCACTACAGGCTGCACCTGTTACCTTCACCTGTGTCTCTTTCAGGCACCTGGGAAGGCCTCTTTGCCTACTGGGGAAACCTTGCTGATCTCCTGAGGCCCCCCTAGAGGTGAAGCAGTTCCCAGACCACTGCTGGGAACGGACCAAGGCCACCGAGCTCCAGGAGAAGGGTCAGGGTCAGGTCAACAAGGAAACTTCACATGGTCCCCAAGGCATCTGGGGACATCTCTTCTGATTCCTGGGGGTTGGGAGGGGTGTGGGTCCAGGGGGTCTACACACACACACACACACACACACACACACACACACTGTCCTGGAGTGCCCAGCATATTCATCCCAAAATTCAGGAGCTTCTGTTGTCACCAAGTTTGCAGGACTGCCAAAAGGGCCACAGAAGGGGCAGTGACGGGCCCTGTACAGGCACCCTGGGTACAGCAAGTACCCCGTGCTCAAACACAGCATGGACAGGAGCTGCCTCCAGGCCCCAGAAGCAGTGAGTCGGCCTCGTGTGGTGGGGTGGCGGGCAGGTGCCCAGGGCTCCCGCGCAACAGGCTTCTAAGGGGGCTCTAGTCTGCCTGTCCATCAGCACTGTGCCCTGGCAGAGGGCAGTGTGGGTGTGGTCATCAAGTGAACAGGACGCCCTGCAGGTCTATTCCCAAACCACTAATGGCGGAGAACCAGAGCCTGAGCGTCTCCTGCCCTAGAGCAGGTGACAGCAGCCAGGGAGGTGGAAGTCACAGCGGCCCTGGCTAGAGCTGACATCCCCAGGGAAGAAGGAGGACAAGGGCTCTTAGGAGGGGTGCCAGTCACCTCAGAAACCCTCAGGGACTACAAGCAGCAACCTGGGAACTCCAACCCCTGCCAAAGAGTCTGGGTCAATCCCAGATCAAGGGGTACCCACAGGGCCAGTCCAAGCCCTGTGAGCAACAGGCCCTGGGCCCAGCTCTCCCTTGGGAAACTTCAAAGCCCTCAGAGGCCCCTCCAAAGGGCAGGGCATAGAGGGAGCATGTGGAGCCCTCCTGGAGACAGTGGAGGGTGGCCAGGGGCCAAGGTCTTTGCAACCAGGACATCTGAGATAGTCTGTGACCTTGGAATCCCACTGGGCCACAGCCGGGGCAGGAAGCTCCTGGGGCCAGGCTTGGGGCAGGTTCCTGGGGAGCCACCTCAGCTCTCCTAGGCAGGCTCATCCCGGATTCCTTGTCTCACAGCCCAGCAGCGACTGTGCAGTGGGTTCTATGAGGTCACCCTTCTGCAGCCTGGTCCCCAGCCAGGCTAGTCAACCCGCGCTCTGCAAATCAGCATGTCCTGGCTTGGGCTCTCCAAGACTGCCAGCTGGAAAGCCAGTCCCTCCTCTCCCCCTCTTCTCCCTCCTCCCCTTGTCCCCAGGGCCTCTGAACACAGACAGACATTCAGTCCAGGCCACAAACCAGGCAGGATTCAGGCCCCTGGGGTTCATGGAAGGGAGAGGGGACGCATGTGATTTTTTTATTGTTGCATTGTAATTATACATCATAGTGGGGCTCAGAGCGATAAATACATACACGTACCCAGCATCCCCTCGGCTCCCACCCTGCTCAGCCCCTACCCATAGTCTTTACATCCATACATGTAACTTGATGTGTGAACAAAAGGTTATTTGAATGGTTACCATCATCAGATCTCCCCTTTCTCCTCCCCCTCCCCCTCTGTCTCCAGCTCCCCCTCCCCTGTTCCACTATGCATCTGATTTTGTTGGCAGAGTCAGAAACTGTCTTGTAGACCTGGTGACTCCAGAGGTCTGTGCCTGCAGAAATGCACACATGTTCTAGGAGACAAGTGGGAGAAAGTTCACAGCAGAGGCCTTTGCAACAGTAAACCCTGAGAGTAGCCACAGGTCCCTGAACAAGAGAAGGATGAAGTCAGGGATGCTGTGCAGGGGGGAAGATGAGCGGCGGCGATGCCCAGGGTGCCCGCAGTTCTGCCCCGAAAAGAGCCAGGTGCAGGGAGACACCTTGAACAATTTGAGAGCAACACTACTGATGGCTGCTGAGGGGACGCAGTCAGAATGAGAAAGAAACATGGGCATGATAAATACAGAAGGTGCAGCCATGCATGTCCAAAGGCTGAGAGGCGGGAAGCCAGCACACACCAGACAGGCACACACCAGGGATCAGGCACACAGCCTGACAGGGCTATGAACTGTTTGTCTCTGAAGAAAAATGTGGCACGCAGGCACTTACCATCTTATCTTTTCACAATTTAACATCCTGAAGTTAGGATGGTTCTTAAATCACAGCTGAGTGCAGTTGAGATGTCGTTGCTTTAGAAATACCTTAAACAAGTTCTTTCACTATGGTTTCCTTTCTTATGAATGCACAAGAAGAATTTACAACAACAACAAATCTGCCCCTGCCAGTCTAAGAGATCACTTTCAATAAGTACCAAAAAATTCTAAGTGACAAGAAAAAATATCTAAGTCAGATCACATCACTCGTTCAGAACTTCCCTCATTCCCATCATTCTTGACCTGGAATCAAAGTTCCTAGCATTGCTTGCAAGCCTCAGGATCGGCTCCCTGCCTCCTCCTGGATCTCACCCCTGGCCATTTCCCCTGCTGCTGGAGCCTCAGCCCTGGCCACCTTGCTGCTTTCCAGTTGTGCTGACCACAGGACCACTGACCACAGCACTCGCTGTCCCTTGCCTGGAATGCCCTCCCCCTGAATATTCCATGACTTACTCCCTTCCTTTCATTTATGAAGGCACTCAATGAGTCTCAGAGTCTCTTGACAACTTCTCTAATGGAGACAACTCTACAGAGAAGAAGCAGACTCATTTCAAATGGCAAGTCTCATGATCTGCTTATCTATGATCCAAACTGATTTCCAAAAATGTTTTCTTGATTAAACTTAGCATCTCCAAGAAGAGAGAATCTGACATTGTGAGCCTCCTGGTATAACACAGTGGGAATTTGCAGTATCACTTCTGAGCTATTCTTGGGGGGAAAAATGCTTTACCGGAATGTAATCCTGAGGAAACCATCAGAAAAATCCAGGCTGTGGGGCATTTTACAAAACAATTGGCCTGAACTTGTCAAAAGTATTAGTGCCATGGATAATAACAAGAAGTCTAAGAGACCTTCTAGATCAAAGGAAAGTGCAGGAATCTAACCAAATGCAATGAATGAGATATGATGGAAATGGAAGGGTCTATGAAGGATGATTTGGGAGACAATTAGCAAAATCTGAATATGAACTGCAAGCTGGATTATATCTACCTAGTTAATCTCGTAGGTGTGATAATGGCATTGAGAACTTATAGTATAATGCTATCCTTAGCATTTACATGCAGAAGTATGTAGAAGGACTCTCATAGCATCTACAATTTTCAAATGGTTCAACCACAAGGGAATCTAGGGGAAGCACACATGGCAAGATGTTAACAATTGGCAAATCTGGGTAAAAAGAACTTTAATGCTCATTAGATTATTCTTTCAACATCTACCTATATTTAAAATTTCAAAATAAAAAGATTAAAATCAATTTCTTTTTAAAATAGATGGATTGGTTGGCTGAGACTGGGTCTTGTTAAGTTGCCAAGGCTAGCCTCAAACTAACAATCCTCCTACTTCAGCCTTCAAGTAGTTGGAATTACAGGCATGTACCACTATGCCCAGCTTTAATTTATTTTATATTGGAAAGAAAAATCATACCTGTTATGGTTTGAATATAGAATGTCCCCTGGAAAAACTCATGTAGTGACAATTCAAAAATGTTCAGAGATAAAATAATTGAATCAGTGTTCTAATCTCATCAGTGGATAAATATACTGCAGGATTAATAATTTGAATGGATTTATTGGGTGCTAATTTAGGCAGGTGGAGCAAGGCTGGAGGAGGGAGGTCACCAGGAGTGTCGCTTTAGAAACCACGTCTGTCCCTGATCACTTTCTGTCTGTCTCTCTGTCTCTCTGTCTCTCTGTCTCTCTGTCTGTCTGTCTGTCTCTCTCTCTCTCTCTTGCTCTCTCTCTCTCTCTCTCTCTCTCTCTCTCTCACACACACACACACACACACACACACACACACACACACAGTTTCTGGCCATCATTGAATGGAGCTCAGCTTTCCTCCACCATGCTGTGCAGCCATGATATCTGCCTTGGAGTCAGCTGATGATGGACTATGCCTCTGAAACTGTGATCCAAATAAACTTTTCCTCCTCTATATTGTTTTGTCAAGTATTTTGGTCACAGCAACAGAAAAACTGACTAAAACAATACCTAATAGGAAATTTTATTAAACAAAAAGAATGCCATGATCTTTGTAGTGTTTTAGATAACTAACATAATTTGAAGAATAACAACAAAAGTGAATGCAACAACTACACAAAATTTTATCATTGAAATTGACTGATGAATATATTGGGGAGTAAAGGTACTGATGGTACTTTGACATATAGCATCAGAACTGAAATCCTTTAGTATAACTCCCATTGAAGCACTGAAATTTCTTTCCAGCAAGAGTCAGCTGGGTACATTTATAAAATTTTGTAGCTATTAGAATCTATTTAATTTTGTTAAATAAATGTCATCAATATCTGAGAACAAAACTACTCCACATCAAAATTTATTTTAAGACTACTGCGGGTCTACGATGTCATAAGAAAGACTATAAATACAGCAACCACTTCTACAGAAAGTAAAATACTGGAACAAATGAACATTGAAAATGTCTCTCAAAAAATGGTTTCCATCACAGCCAGGCATGTGACTATTTTAAAACAAAGTATTTGACTCTAAAGTTTTTAATTATCATGATTTAAAACTTGAACTATCATTTTATGTTCAATAATTTGATTTGTATCATGTAGAATAACTTTTTCATTATTATTAGTGATGAATAAGTAATATATTCCTTTTTCTTCTTACTTGAGGAAAAACTACTATTTCTCATCCACACAAAAGCAATGAATTTTTATTTAGTCCTGGATAGGTTAGATGAGTTAAGAAACAGTAATGATGCTGGGTACCGTGGCACATGACTGTAATCCCAGTACTGGGAGGCTGAGACAGGAGAATTGCAGGTTCAAGGGCAGCCTCAGAAACTTAGTGAGGCCCTCAGCAACTTAGTGAGATGCTGTTTCAAAATAAAAAAATAGAAAAGGGCTAGGGGTATAGCTTGGAGGCAGAATAACCCTGGGTTCAACCCCCAGTATCAAAAATAAAAATAAATAATGATAAGAAGCCGGGCGTGGTGGTGCACGCTTGTAATCCCAGTACTTTGGGAGGCAGAGACCGGAGGATCCGGGTTCGCGGCCAGCCTCAGCGCTCTCTCTCTCTCTCCCTCTCCCCTTAGCGAGGCCCTCTGCAACTTCGTGAGACCCGGTTTCAAAAATAAAGTATAAAAAATAGGGCCGGGGGCGTAGCGCGGAGGTAGACCGCCCCTGCGTTCAATCCCCGGTACCACACATAAAAAATAATAATGATAATGATAAGAGTAGCAACAAGAATAAAACAGAAATAAAAATACAATGAAATAACAAATTTAAATCCATGTTGTTAGCATATTAGTAGCTATTTTTAAATCATGTAGCAACTAGCTTTGTATTACTTGAAACATTGCTTGCTATTTGAGATTATTTATGAATTAGCTAATTGCCCTAATTTGATCATTATACAATGGATACATGCATCAAAACATCACAGTATATAGTCTACCCCATAAATATTTACAAAATATTGTGTCAACTTAAAACTGAAATATTGCTTACATGTTTTAACTCCTTAACTCATTTAAAAGAACTAACAGTATCTGATAATATTAGATTTGTGAACATCTAAATTAAATTTGCAATCAACTTTTAAGTTTGGGAGAAATCAAATTTGTTAAATTTATCAGTTCTTTTTATTTAATCATTGTGTAATTAGTGTCTGAACATTTAAATGAATGTTGATTGTTTCAAGATTAATAAGCTGGACATAAAACAAAGTAGAAATTGTGTTGAGTGTTTTTCCCCATGCATAAAAATCCCTGGAAAATTCCAAATTCTGCCAAGATTAAGCTCATCATGACCAGGATCCTCTTCCTGAACCATATGTAAAGGTATCCGTGGTGTGAGAGTGGGCTTGGCATGAGAGCCCTCTACATTGGATAAGGACCAGCCACGGCAGGCAGATCCTCTCTCCTGGTGCTTAAGTGTAAGGTAAACATAGCCAGCCAGCCATGGTATAAAAGGAGATAGAAAAAGAACAGCAGGCAGATGCTTGTTTGCAAGAAGAGTTAAGTCACTGTGGTAGACAACATCTGCCTCCAGGGGAGCAGCAAAAGCCCGTTAGCACAGGTGCTGATGGGTCCCCGGAGCTGCCAGTAGGTCCTGAGAACCAAGGAGCAATGGTATAATGTGCTGTGAGCCTGCCACTGCAATTTCCTAGATGTTACCCCTCTCTCTGCATCCTGCAGTGCCATGGGGGACACAAGAGAGTCAAAGCAAAACAAATCCTGCCTAAGAGCCATGAAAGAAACATGTAGGAAGCCTCTACCAGTGTTGCCAGTGCTGTGTTAGGCACTGAAGGCAAATACAATGTGCCTTGTGCACCTCGACAGTTGTAATCTTGCAATTAAATATAATGTCCCAAATGCATCAACAACTTATGCAAGTCAGGTGCTGTGGGGCCACCTGGAAGGGAATGAGTAAAGGCTCAGGGGTCAGAGACAGGAGGAAACAAAGATTGGGACAAGAATCCATGGAGAATGGGCCATTTGGATTGATCTTAAAAATCACCACAAGGATAAGTCAGGTACAGAAATTCAAATACCATGTGTTCTTACTCCTCTGTGGGAGATAAAGGTGATCTCATAGAAGTAGAGAGTGGAATTCTGGTTACCACAGCCTGGGAAGAATGGGAGGGAGAGGAAGGAGCTTCTGATGTTCTCTAGCACAGTAGGGTGACTATAATTGACCACAATTAGTTGTATATTTCAAAGAAGCTAATAGAATTTTTCTTTTTCTCTTTATTGGTGCATTGTAATCATACATCATGATGATGTTCAGAGTGATAGAGGCATACATGCACACAGCACTCCATGTAGAGGATTTTGAATGTTCCCAACACAAAGAAACAATAAATGTTTGAGGTATTAGATATGCCAATTACCCTGATCTGATCATTCCATGTTGCAATCATGTATTGAAATCATCACGCTGTGCCCCACAAATATGTACAGCTATTATGTGCCAATTAAAAATAAATGGATACACTAAAAATATATTTTATAAAACACATTTTAAGGGACTTCACCAGGATGCAAAAGAGGGGGCGAGGGTGCAAACCAATGGTGCAGGGGCAGCATAGCCTAGGGAAGCGAGAGCACAGACTGGCACCTGCTTTCAAATCCTGACCTGGACACTCATAGCTGTTTGATCTGGAGCAAGTTTCCTCTGTGTGAAATGCGAATAAACGAATAAACGTAGTTCCTACTTACAGGACTATTATGAGGATTAACTGAGTTAAGGCATGAAATGTTCTTAGATCAGTACTTTGCCTTTTGCTATAGTTTGTGTCTAGAATGTCCCCCAAAGGCCCATGTGTTGAAGGCTTGGTCTTCAGCTTTTGCTATTGGGAGGTGTTGGAACCCTTAGGAAATGGAACCTAGTGGGAGGTCTTAGGTCATCAGGGCTGTGCCCTTGAAAGGGATTGTGAGACCCTGGTCCCTTCCTCTTTCTTTTTCATTTTCCTGCACCTGGAGGTGAGTAGCTTTGCTCCACCACAAGCTCCCTGCCATGACCTAACCACAGGCCCTCCCTCCCTAACCACAGGCCCAAAAGCAATGGGGTCAACCAACCGTGGACTCAAACCTCTAACACTGTGAGCCAAAATAAGCCTTTTCTCCTTATAAATTGATTTTGCCAGCTATTTGTTATAGTATCAGAAAGCTGACTAATAGATTCATGATTAAACTCAACAATGTCAGTGTAAAAGGCAAAGCGAGTGTGAATCGCGTGAAAGATGAAAGTTTAGCAGGCAGAATGCAAGAAATCCTTTATTGTGCTCCCAGGCGAGGTCTGCTGACCGGTAGGGCTCTCAGTCAGCAGAGTCGTGCTTAGGAGAAGAAGGGAGGGCATCTTTTTTTTGGGGGGGTACTGGGGATTGAACCCAGGGGCGGTCTACGGGAGGGCATCTTTATAGCAGGGTCTGGGGTCGGGGGTCAGTGGGGCGTCTTCTCGTGAGATGAGGCAGAACAAAGCAGGTCTTCCCGTGAAATCTGAAGTTTTCCGCATCTCCACTTCTGCCTTCCTGGGCTCCGGGGTCTCCTGTCCCAGCTGCAGGAGCGAGGGGGAAGGGTACCCAACCTAACAGTCAGCAACTAACATTGCCATTTCCACACATGCTAATATAGCAGCCCTCCACTCTCCATCCATCCTTCTGCTTCTGCTTCACTGGGGGACATTTTCTTCTTTGCGGTCTACCCTTCTATGTATGCATATGTTGGCTTGGCCTCTTCATGCCACTCTCTTGCCCAGCAATTCAGCCATGAAGGAACCTATGGTCTCAGCCAGGTGTGGTAGTATACGCCTGTAATCCCAGTACTTTGGAGACTGAGATAGGAGAATCGCAGGTTCAAGGCTAGCCTCAGCAACTTAGTGAGACCCTATTTCAAAATAAACAATAAAATGGGCTGGGGGTGTAGCTCGGAGGTAGAATGCCCCTGAGATCAGTCCAAGAAAGAAAAAGAGAGAGAAAGTACCCATGGTTCTTCTGCTCTTCCTGCCCTATAACACTTGCCCCACATTCAACAATTCCCCAAACCAGGGGCTCCATCAACTTAAGCAGGCCAAAGGAACCTTAGAGCAGAAGTTCCTAATCTTTTTTTTAAAGCAATGATAATTTATTTTTATTTTTTAACAATGTATCAATTGATGGCTTTTATTTTGTTACTCAAATGCTAGTTTATTTTTTATTTTTTTAATTTATTGGAGCATTGTATTCATACATCTTGATGATTTTCAGGGTGGTAGAAGTATACATGCACACATTGGTCAATTAGCCCTCCCCCGATTCCCTCCCCCCTTCCCTCCTTCTTGTGCTCAGCATAGTAGTTGACTTTGATAAGTTTGTGTATGTACATCCTGTGCATTAGGGTGTTTCCATCTTCCCCCCCTCCATCTCCCTCAGTTAGGTTGCCTTCTTTACTCATCTAAGGTTTTCTCCAACTCTCTCTGGAGTCCCTCCTATGTCCTATTCTTCCTAGCTTCCGCATATTAGGAAGAGCATCCAACTTTTCACTTTTTGTAACTGACTAATCTCACTTAGCATAATGTTCTCTAATTCCATCAATTTCTCTGCAAATGATGTAATTTTGTTCTTCTTTATGGCTGAGTAGAATTCCATTGCGTACATTGTGATAGTTGGTCTGGTTTGTCAACTTGACCCACCTAAGATCATGTGACTTTGGTTGTGTAACAGCAGATTGAACCGGAAGTCCTGCCCTAAATGTGGGTAGCAGGGTTCTGATAGGTACGGGACTTAGATAAAAGAAGAAGAAAGCCTCGTAGAGGGAGCCATGACTCTTCCTGAAGAAAATGCATCTGCTCTCATCTGAGATCGTCGGTCTCCAACTTTGCCATTTCCTTGAAGAGCTTCTTGATCTTCTGCTCTCGTCTGAGATCGTCGGCCTCCAGCCTTTGAACTGAAACTTCACCGTCGTTTCTCCGATGAGCTTCCTTATCTTCACATCTTGGACTGGACTGAATTGGTGGTTGCTTCAATCCTAAGGCTCCAACTCTTAGACCGCCCGACCAGCTACTGATTCCTCTGATTCTTCACATGCAGTCGAAACTCAGGACTACATTGTGAGCTGATCTAATAAATCCCTTTTTCATATATTCATTCTGTGAATTCTGTTAATCTAGTGAACCCTGACCAATACATACATATCCCATAGTTTTGTAATCCATCTGTTGATGGACATCTTGGCTGGTTCCATAGTAAGGAAATTGTGAATTGTGCAACTATGAACATAGATATGCATTCATTAGTCTGGTAGTCTGGTTTCCATTCTTTTGGGTAGATGCCTAGAAGTGGTATTGTTGGGTCATATGGCAGGTTCATTCCCAGTCTTCTGAGAATCTTCCACACTGTTTTCCAAAGTGGTTGCACTAATTTGCAATCCCACCAATAGTGTATTAGAGAGTTCCTACTTCTCCACATCCTTGCCAGCATTTGTTGTTGTTTGTGTTTTTAATGATTGCCATTCTAATTGGGGTTTGCTGAAATCTCAGGGTAGTTTTGATTTGCATCTCTGATTGCTAATGATGTTGAACATTTTCTCATACATTTATTGGCCATTTGCATTTCTTCTTTTGTGAAGTGCCTATTTAGTTCACTTGCCCATTTTTTTATTGGGTTGTATGGTTTTGTTTAGCAGTGAGTTGAGTTTTCTGTATATTCTAGATATTTGTCCTCTATCAGAAGAGTAGCTGGCAAAGATCTTCTCCGTTCTGTCGGCTCTCTGTTGAGGTTCTTGATAGTTTCCTTTGTGGTGCAGAAGCTCTTCAGTTTGATGCAATCCCAGGTATTGACCCTCAGTTTAACTTCTTGTGCCTTTGGGGTCTCGTTGAGGAAGTTCTTGCCTGTGCCTATATGTTGAAGAGTTGGAAGTTCCTAATCTTGAGATAAATTCAAATCCCAACTCAATCCTTGCATACCTCATGCTGAACCTTAGCGGGGTTTTTTTATTGGTAAAATAAGAGTAACAATACCTACCTCATAGTATTACTGAACAAGGTCCATTTTGCCCATTGCACAGTATGACAATCACTGAATTGATGAGTTTTGCACAAAAGAGCCTATTCATGAGACAGAGATGGGAGAGCACATCTCAGATTGGCCTCCCCAAGGATAGGGTGTAGGGTATTTATGGGATAAAGAAACAGGGTGATTCAAGGCATTAGTGATTGGATGTAAAGAAAAGCAAAGCAAAGCCGGGCGTGGTGGCGCACGCTGGTAATCCCAGTACTTTGGGAGGCGGAGACCGGAGGATCCGGGTTCGCGGCCAGCCTCAGCTCTCTCTCTCTCTCTCTCTCTCTCTCTCCTTAGTGAGGCCCTCCGCAACTTCGTGAGACCCGGTTTCAAAATAAAGTATAAAAAAAATAGGGCCGGGGGCGTAGCGCAGAGGTAGAACGCCCCTGTGTTCAATCCCCGGTATCGCAAAAAAAAAAAAAGAAAAAGAAAAAGAAAAGAGGAGCAAAGCAATCAGTAGCCTGCACATGTGGAACAAATCTTCATGACTCTTAGTAGGACACATGTTCATAAAACTGATATGAAGGTAGGTTTCAGAGGGAAACACACCAAGTGCTGTGTACATGTATGTTTGTATCACTTTGAACTTCACTATGATGTATAATTACAGTGTACCAATAAAAGCATTAAAAAGTGTGCTATTAGCATGTTCTGAGGGCAGTTTTAGGTCCCTTGATGTGAAAGAGGTCATCAGTCTGCACAGTGAAGTGTTATTGATTTCAACTGGTTTGAGTAGATAAAAGCATCTTCCACATTCTAGAAAAGTACCTGAGGCAACTGTTATCATCATGACCCAAACATCAGAGGGGCTATCTACAGCAAGGCTAGTGGGGGACTAGTAATATATTGCTCAGCTGCATGAACCCCAAAATTAGTGATTTTTAAAGTCAACTGAAAGTAAGTAACTAAAAGCAAGTGAAACTAGAGGGTTTATTCAGATTTTCCCTCCGTTTCAATAGGTCTATTATAAGGCTTACACAAAAATAAACAAATAAGCCAGGCGTGGTGGCACACACTTGTAATTCCAGTACTTGGGAGGCTGAGACCGGAGGATCTGGATTTGCAGCCAGCCTCAGTTACTTAGTGAGGCTCTCCGCAACTTACTGAGACCCTGTTTCAAAATAAAGAATAAAAAATAGGGCTGGGGGTGTAGCTCAGAGGTAGAATGCCCCGGGGTTCAATCCCCAGTACTGCAAAATAAATAAATAAATAAATACAATAAGTAAATAAATAAATAATAAGTATGCAGAGCTGTTTAACCCAATACCTGGAATACAGTAAGTGGGCACTCAATAGTAGCATAAACATGTGGAAAATTGTTACTGCAGGGCACGGTGGCATACGCCTGTAATCCCAGTATTTGGGAGGCTGAGACAGGAGGATTGCAGGTTTGAGGCCAGTGTATGGTAACTTAATGAGACCCTGTTTCAAAATTAAAAATAAAATAGGGCTGCAGGTATAGCTCAAAGGTAGAATGCCTAGGATTCAATCCCTAGTACCACAAAAAAAAAATTGTTATGTACTTGATTTTTCTGCAAAAATCGTTACCTTTTATCAACGAGCTCCTTTTTCCTATTTGGTATTTTCCTAGATGGAAGGCAACTCAAGAGTAGACTATAAGCCAGGCACAGTGGCATATGCCTGTAATCCCAGTACTGGGGAGGCTGAGACAGGAGGATCGCAGGTTCGCAGCCAGTCTCAGCAATTTAGTGAGGCCCTCCGGAACTTAGTGAGACCCTGTTTCAAAATAAAATATAGAAGAGGGCTGGGGGTGTAGCTCAGAGGTAGAACATTGCTGGGTTCAATCCCCCGTACCACACACACACACAAAAGAGTAGACTATGTATCCCGTATTCCTCTGTTAGGACCCACTAAGTGTACAGACTATTTGTAGTAAATAAAAAATAGAAGAGAACGCCTCTGTGGACCCTCTCTTCCCTTTATGGGATCATGCATGATGAGGGTCCTCAGGGGACAGACATATGACAGTGGAAAATAACAGGGGAGTGAGCTAAATAGAAGCTCCACAGCCTCCTTTATCCCTCCTTACACCCTCACCCCCTGTTTCCAAGGCTCCCAATGTGGACCATCTTTCTATCTCAGCTATACTTGTTCCCAGAAAAGAATCTGAGAAATTCATTGGTCCTAAAACTGGGATGAAAAAGAACACAAGATTCCCAGGAATATTTGCATTCAAGCAGATGGGCAAAGCTCAAATCAAAGGGCCGTAGGTCTAATTAGAGAATTACAGGCCTGGGGAATGCTAGGAAGAAAAACACATTGTGTAGCTGGGAGAGGTTCCCAGGGCCACTGTAATTACACCACATAAGGCCTCTCCCAGGTGGGGCAGTTGGTAGCTGGTTAGAGCAGGAGGCATGAACGAAAACGGGTTTCTTATTGTTTTTCAAGTTAAGATGCAAAAGACAGGCCTACCTGCCATGAAAAACAATGAGGTAGGTATATGTGAGCTTATACGGTAAGAGACTATGAGTGCAAAAAGCAAGATAGAGATCGGCATGCACAGAATAAATCTTCATATATATGCTCCTATAGACAAAGAAAATTCCAGAAAGATCCAAAGCAAACTGGTAGCAATGGTTATCTGTGAAGAGGAAGCATTGGAGGACTGGAAATCTGGAGTGGAAGAAAGACTTTTTTTCTTATATTATTTTATTCTGTGAATTTTTTTTACCATATGTTTACATCACTTTTTCATTTAAAAATATAGATTTAAAAGAAATCATCAATGAATTCAGTGAGCTGTGAAATCTTTTGGTAAAACCCAGGGCAAGAGATATTATTTTTAAAAGACCAATGAGACCCTACTTAGCAAGAAAATAGGATGCCATGAATCAAGTACACAACCAAAATATTTTACTAGGCTTCAGAATTTGGGTTCGAATCTGTAATGTAAAGTGTTACTAAAGGCAACTGAAGAGCCAGGACACTTGAGAGGATAGATCCCAGTGCCTGAGCCAGCTTTCTTAATGGTGTAGGTCTTCATCTTAGAAAACAATATCCACCACATTTTCATACCTATATTTAAACCAGGAAGCAGGTTGCAGGAATATGTGTTCTTCATTAGTCTAATTCGACCACCCTATTCTCTCTCCACCTCTGTGCCTGCCTTCCATTCTGAGCCTGAGAATGATTTTGGCAGGCATCAGCTGCCCTCTTCCTTATAAACAGGATTTCCCCTGCTATTTGGGAGTGACGAGTATTAGGTGTGTCAGAATTCAAAGCCACAGAAGAGCTGACTGTGTAGGGATGAACAGTGCAGTCACAGAATTGCCCACGATGCTTATGGTCTTAAGGACCACTCTGAGGATTTTTGCCCAGTTCCTTATGCTTTTGCTTTGGGGATTTGGTGATTACATTTGGTGGTGAAAAACAAAACAAAAGCCCCACAAGTCCTGAAAATTAGAAAATCTCCCAGAGGAACATTCTATTAAGAAGATGGGAAGAGGAGAGAAAAAAAACACCTCACATCTCCACCAGCCAGACACCACCATCAATTCCTAAAGGTATTGAGAACTGCAAGAGAGAGTACTACTTTAGAAATACACGCTCCACCAAATGCTACACAACAAAGATGAAAGTGGAAAAAGAAATGCTATCTTTAACACCCAAAATACACATATCCTCTAGGCACCAAGGAAGTACTAAATCAACTTGTGAACTCAAAAGGCAAGCGGGAAACTAGAATGGCAACTGGCAAACGAAGACAGGAGGATGTGTGAAGTCAGATAGCAAAGTTCACGTTATGGGCAGTTTCCTGGTGAATTTCTTTAAGCATGTTAGCTCCACCATGCCCGTGACTTTTGTGACAATATAGACCCAGAGAACAAAAGTAACCAGTTACAGTGTCTGCTGTACTTGGCACTGTGGGACATAACAGAGATTCTCTATCCTTAAGGAATTCATCTTTTAAAAGAGAGGTAATATGAATGCATTACAATTAGAGTATCACCACATATTGACTGAGATCAAAGTGAAAGTTTTAATTTTTTTTTCAAACTGACATCTATAAACAGTTTAGAATATATGGTAGGCACAATGCTTAATTCTTTAAATGAATGATCTTATTTAGTTCTCACCCTGTCTTTATGAGATAGATGATAGTGTTGCCCCCATTTTACAAAAGACAAAACAGAAGCTTAGAAAGACTGGGTAATTACCAAGGCCAGAGCCCCAGCTCTTAACCATGACCTTGGTTTTGTCTGAGCTTTTAATCAAATACATGCAACACTCAGACTGACTGAATATCCAAGTCATGCGCTGCCAAGTTCTGAATCTGCATCCACTCTTCAATCAACATCAGAAGCAAAACTCCCCAAATCTTCCAAAATTTTCTATAATCTCAGACAGCTCTACATGCACTGGTGCCAAGACTGGGTGCTTAGAAAATGTTTCTGAGTTTATTAAGGTCACCATATATAAATAATCTTTGGGGCAGTTTTTTCTCATAATCCCCCAATACTATATTCTCCAATATAACCATCATACAACCATCAAAATCAGGAAATTAACACTGATAAACTTCTACCTTTAATATTCAGATTCCATTTAAATTTCATCACATTCCTTCATAGCAAAAAGTTCCAGTTCAAAATCACATGTAGCCTTGACGTGTTATGTCTCCTTAATTGGCCAGTATTAAGACCATCACCAGATGAGGCCCCAGGACTTTGTGCCTCCAGAACTGTGAGCTAAACAAACCTCTTTTCTTTATACTGTAACCTGTTTCAGGTATTTCATTATAGTAATGAAAACCAGATTAATACAAGTCCTTTCCTCCATTTTCAGAGTCTACAACATAACATGTCCAAGTCTTTGGGGCAGTTTTTACAAAGTAAATGTAAAACTCACCAGATGTACTAGCCAGAAATAAAGGGGAGCAAGTGCTCTATTTTATCAAACATTACATTATTTTCAACATAAAAAGGTTATATAAATTTTTATTTCTTTTCCCTTGCTTTAAAATGTTTTGTTACTAATATAAGAGAAATAAGGTCAAATTAAAATGTTTCTTTCATACAATAAATGTGTTTTGGGAAAGTGATGACAAAGAGAATAATATGGTAAATGCTCAGGGGGAGTAGTTTTTGGGAAAAAGGATCTAATTAATCATTTGCAATGTAAAGAATTCTTTTCTGTGAATTTATAATTCTCCATGTATCAAACACAGGTTTCACAATTAAAGAGTGTCAAGAGAGAGCCTACGAAACGGAAGAAAATCTTTGTCAGCTGCTCTTCCCACAGAGGATTAATATCTAGAATATGTAAAGAACTCAAAAAACTTACCACCAAAAATAATAACCCAACCAATAAATGGACAAATAAATTAGACACTTCTCAAAAGATGAAACAAATAACCAACAAATATATGAAAAAAAGTTTCAACATCTTTAGCAACCAGGGAAATGCAAATCAAAACTACAATGAGATCTTATCTCACTACAATTAGAATGATGATCATCGAGAATAAAAATAATAATAAATGCTGGCAAGGATATGGGGGGGAGAACACTTACTTATACACTGTTAGTGGGATTGTAAATTAGTACAACCACTATGAAGATCAATATGGAGGTTCCTTAAAAAGACTAGGAATGGAACCACCATATGACCCAGCTATGCCACTCTGCAGTATTTATCCAAAAGAATGAAAGCATACTATAGGGATACATGCATACCCATGTTTATAGCAGTGCAATTCACAATAGTCAAGTTAGGGAAGCAACCTAAGTGCCTATCAATAGATGAATGCATAAATAAAATGTGGTATATATACACAATGGAGTTTTATTCAGCCATAAAGAACAAAATTATGTCATTTGCAGGAAAATGGATAGAACTTGAGAGCATTATTTTAGATGAAATGAGCCAGACTCAGAAAGTCAAGCTAGAGAGAAAAAAAGGGGAAAAGGAAGGATGAAATCTCATGAAAATAGAAAGAAGACCAGTAAAGTAGAGGAAATGAACCAGGGAGAGGGAGGAAGAGAGGAAAAGGGGAGGTACTGAAGAATGAAACTGACCAAATTATGTGCCTCTATGAATATGTCATAATAAATCCCACTATTATGAATAATTAAAATGGGCCAATAAAAAATTTAAAAACAGGTTTGGGGCAAAATACATATAATCCCAAATAAAATAAATTTTGAAAATCAGTAATGGATTTAAATAATGGTAGGGGGGAAAAAGACTGAATCAAGTGTGGGAAATCCATAAAGATCTATGCACTTCACAGAGGGGAGCCCCAGATTTTGCTGTAAGCTATCTGGCAGCCACAACGTCTAAATGGAAGCATGATCAGTTACACAATTGTAGGTGTCTATACCAGTTTAGAAACCCACAAAACTGGTTGGTATTTTCTAACCGTTTCCCACCCCTCCTGACTTTCAGGAGATGCAAAATCTGCTCTGGGAACTGGTTTCTCCTGCAGCCACCTTGGCTGGAGGCTGCTCTTTCTCCCACACCTACATGGCCACAGGACCCCTGAGTCAAAGTTGTCCATCTTCCAAGATCACTGTTGTTTCCAGACCATTTCTTATCTACATTTTTGTAAGCGCTTCTACTTCTCTTGTCATCTTCCAACCTCAAGCCACTTCCCCTCCTAGCTCCAATGCTCCCACCACATGCCCATGCACATCCGAGTGACTCTGGATAGAAACGGACAAGCGTGCAACACCTCTCGGTGCTTGTGCTCATAATGCCCAGCATCAGGCTCACCCACCTCAGCCACCTGCAGTCATCTCTCGGTGCACCTTCATCCTTCACACTGTGCTTTTGAATCAAGACATCAGACTGTCCAGTGTGGGGTTCTCCACCCTGGCTGCACACGACAACCAGGTGGTCACCAAGTTCCAGCACCTAGAAACATCTCCCTCCCCTAGTCTTTCAAGTGGGGCCCAGGCATCTATCTGTTTCTTTTTAAACACCCTCAGATATTTTCAACCTGGAGCCAGGTTGAAAATTATCATTCTAGTCTCTGCAATCAAGTATTCTTTCTGTTTCATTCCTTTCCTCTATACTTGGTCTTCATCCTCATTGAGTCCTCTGACACATTGACCCTCAACTTTGTTCAGATCCACACATGCCTCTCCTCTTCATTTCTTGCACCTTTGTCCCCCTGCCTGGTTTCAATTCTGTGCTTCATCACCTCAGTCACTCTTCTGCCAGTATCCTAAACACCCCTACTCTGTCATACTTCCACAACAACTACCCCAAATTCTCCAATCTAAACTAGTCCAACTATTCCCCTTCTCCATGTCCACACTGAGGCTTCTCACCAGGGCATGGGGAAAAAATCAATATTATTTGTGCAAATTAAAAATGTTTTGCAAGTTAAAGAGGAAAGGGAAGTTCTTTAATTTGAAAAACAGAATTTGCAACAAACATTTGGATACATAAAATATCAAATGAATCCTTGTTAAATTATTAGACTTAAATACCAAATTTAGCAAAATGTTCAACATCATTAGCAATCAGGGAACTGCAAATTGAAACTACACTGAGATTCCATCTAACTCCAGTTACAATAGCGATCATGGAGAATAAAGACAATAATAAATGTTGGCAAGGATGTAGGGAAATAGGAACTCTTAAATACTGTTGGTGAGACCGTAAATTAGTACAACCACTATAGAGATCAGTCTGGTTCCTCAAAAGATGAGGAATGGAAACTAGGGACTAAAAAGACTAAGAATGGAACCACCATATGACCTAGCTATACCACTTCTCAGTATCTGGATATATTGTCAATATAAAAAACTCAATTTGGCCGGGCGTGGTGGCGCACGCTTGTAATCCCAGTACTTTGGGAGGCGGAGACCGGAGGATCCGGGTTCGCGGCCAGCCTCAGCTCGCACAGGCACGCGCATGCTCTCTCTCTCTCTCTCTCTCTCTCTACTTAATGAGG
The DNA here is from genome assembly GCA_004027185.1 of Glis glis. Taxonomy (NCBI): domain Eukaryota; kingdom Metazoa; phylum Chordata; class Mammalia; order Rodentia; family Gliridae; genus Glis; species Glis glis. Next base: position 19,526 of record PVJS01004724.1, read on the forward strand.
CCCTCCGCAACTTCGTGAGACCCAGTCTCAAAAAATAGGGCCGGGGGCGTAGCGCGGAGGTAGAACGCCCCTGCGTTCAATCCCCGGTACCGCAAAAAAAAAAAAAAAAAAACAACTCAATTTTACATCTTTATCCAACAATAAATAATTTGAATATGAAAAAATCAAAGATATCATTTACTTCATCAAAAGATAGCAAGTACTCAGGAGCAAATCTCTCATTGTATACAATTGCTGAACTGAAATAAAAACTTTATAGTAGCATGAAAACCCACATGTGAAAAATTTTATACTTCATTAATAATTGCCAAAACCTGGAAACAACACATATGTGTCTCAACTAGAGAATGTATAAACAGACGGGTATACAGCTTTAATGGAATACTGCTCAGCAATAAAGAGGAAAGATTACTGACATCTATTAAAGCACAGAAGTCTCAAATCACTCGGAATTAAAGAAGCCAGACTCACAAGGCTACCTGCTGTGTGATCCCATCTATAAGACTTTCTGGAAAGAGGAAAACTATAGGGACAGAAAATAGATTTCCAGAGCAGTGGTGGGAAGAAAGCTTTACTGACAAGTAGGCCAGGGAAATTGATGGAACTTTCCCTACCTTGATCGGGGTGGTGGTTATACGACAGGATGCACTTGTCAAAATTCAGACCTGTACTAGTAAGAGTGGATTTCACTGTATGTACATAATGCTTAAAGATTTTTAAGTTTAAAGAAAGAAAAGAGGAAACATTGTATTCCCCATGAAAATTAACTGGAAAAATATGAGTAACAGAGTTGTTTCAAGGATAAGTTTGTAAGCATTCAAAATTGCTATTTGTATTCCATATGGTTCTACATATTTCTCTGTTTAAACAGTAGATTCAAAGTAAACAATGATAATAGAGTGACTGTAAGACAAAGAAAAAGAACTTAAATTATTGAAATTTTGTCATTCTATGAGATCCTGTGGAAATTTTAATCATGTTTAAATTTTTAAAACAGTGATACAGAGTGAGAACTGAGGTTTTTGTGTTTGTCAAATGCAAATCTTAGTTCACACATATGTATTCTAGAATATTGTATTAATATCTTTAAAATAGAAATTTATTCTTTTTAAACTATAAAACTTCAGTTTTAAAACTGAACAATAAATTTTAAAAATACAATATTATGTCAGTAGTACAATTTAATGATTGTTTCAATTATACCTCTTGCAGGCTGTTCAGCTTTATTAAAAGTTATTTATTAGTTACGGGCCATTTTAAAAGGATTTCTGTAACTACTTGCATATCTTGATGTGACAGAATTTTTTGAAATTTAAATTAATAAAAACTGTCTTCAATCAATTATGAAGAGAAAATAGATTGAAAAATCTGGCTGCACTCTCTTGAACATGAATATACCAAAGAAAATCAATTTTGACTGTCACTGACAAATTTGCAGATGTGACGCTTGAGCTTGAAAGTGAAAGTAGTGGGGAAAAGACAGTCTTTTCTATAAAGACTAAGTTAACTTAATATCCACATAGAAAAGGAAAGAAAGAAACGAAGAGAGGAAGAAAGGAAAGAAGGAAGGGAGGGAGGGAGGGAGGAGCTCCCCCTTCATACACAAAATCAATTTCAGGTAGACCTAAATGTGATAAATAAAATAATACAGATTTTGGAAGACAATACAGCAGAATTATCTTCATGACCCTAAGTTAAAATCACTAGTGAAAGGGAAGACTGATTCATTTGTCTTCATTACATTTAAATCTCTATATCTAAGGGTAGCCTTGGGTGAATGAAAAGGTCAGCCACAGAGTGAGCTTAAACTGATAAAGGACTTTCTAAACCCTGATAAGGCCAAGTGTCGGCAAGTACATAGAGCAATGGGAATTCTCCAGCTCTGCTGGTAGGAAGAAAAATTGATAAAAGTAATTTAAAAAGCAAACTGGCATTATCTAATAAAGATGAAAATAATATATCCCATGAGGAGCTGTAACTTCTGATTACAGCAGTCTAACATGGTAAATCCTCTCCCCCAGAAAACAAGTGTAAAACTAGATGTTTAAAACAATAACTTCATGACTTTGGAAACTTACCAGATGCAACCAACAAATGGAAGGGTATTTGGTCATGAAAAGCTACTAGGACTTTGGAGGAAGAATACCAGGAATCTGCAGACTTATTGCTGCTCAATTCCTCTTCCAGTCTGATCAGCTGGGTAGTTTTATCAGGTAATGAAAAATATCATATTTGCTCCCTGCCAACTATTGATGGGTTTAAAATATACATAGATTAGATAAATAGAAAAATAGATATGATAGATATACTATCAAGAGAGTGAATATATACACAACATACATAGATTATATATATATAACATTATGTTATCTATATATTGAATGGATGAATGTGTGTGTGTGTGTGTGTGTGTGTGTGTATGTGTGTGTTCGATTTCTGTCACTGTGACAAATACCTAAGATAAATCAACTTAGAAGAAGTGCCGGGCATGGTGGCGCACGCTTGTAATCCCAGTACTTGGGAGGCGGAGACCGGAGGATCCGGGTTCGCAGCCAGCCTCAGCTACTTAGTGAGGCCCTCCACAACTTTGTGAGACCAGGTTTCAAAATAAAGTATAAAAAATAGGGCCGGGGTTGTATCTCGGAGACAAAACACCCCTGGGTTCAATCCCCAGTACTGCAAAAAAAAAAAAAAGAGAAGTTTATTTTGACTCATGGTTTCAGAGATTTCAGTCCATGGTCATTGCTTTTGGGCCTGTGACAAGACAAAACATTCTAGCAGAGAGCATGTGAGAGAGCAAAGTTGCTGACCTCATGGGAGCTGGAAAGCAGAGAGGAAGGGGCTGGGGTCCCGATACCCCTTTCAAGGGCACACCCCAATGGCCCAACTTCCTTCCATTAGACCCCATTCCTAAAGGTTCCACCACCTCCCAACAGCACCATCAGCTGAGGGCCAAACCTTCAACACATGAGTCTTTGGGGGACATATGAGATACAAACTGTTTGTGTATGTGTGTGTGTGTGTGTGTGTGTGTGTGGGGGTGGGTGTGTGTGTTTTCCCAATAGAGAGAAAAGGAAGTGGATTTATATTGAAGCAAAGTTGCTGTACAGTATTGAAATTAAGTCAGTATTAATCTGAAATAGGATACTAACAAGTTAAGATGTATATTGCAATCACTAGAGTCAACACTGATAATTTATATAATATAAATGTAATAGAGGTGACAAAAATGGAAATGAAGGATAAAGAACCTCCAAAAATCTCCCCCACAAAAACCATGAGAACAATGACCAAAAGTGTCCCAGTCAACTTTTCACAGCTCTGGAAGTCATCCAAAAGCTTGAAACAATCTGAGATCACTTATTCAAGAAAAACAGTTGAGTCTCAGTAAAGGACAATGAGTTTTCTGACATTTGAACTTGTTCTGTTGCCATCCTCCTTTCCTTAGCTCTATGGTAGCCTTGAAGATCAACATCCCACAATCACAATGAGATAAGCTGTTTAGAACTCACTGGAAAGGTTGGCATTCTGTCAACACCCCATTCCCAGAAAATTGTCATCACTGGCCTTGTCTGGTAGTTTCTTGGAAGATGCCACATGCAAGGCTTATTTTTATTCAACCTTACTCAGATCAGGCCCAGTGGAAAGAGTATTTTCTTCAGGGCCATTTGTTGGGGAAAGTCCACGCAATTATTTAACAATGCAGTTGCCTGAGGACATGAGAGCTGGGACATGAGTTGGAACAAAAAAGAAACCTAAAATAAAAATTGAATAATGAATTGTCAACAGGTGGATTTGAAAATCCCCAACATATTACCTGAATGTCAAAATCTGGAATTGGCTGTGTTCATGCTCAGGATTGTGTGTGTGCTCAGAAAAGATGTGAGAAGACCCTGATGTGTCACCTCTGGTTGATCTTAAAGCTCTACAAAGCAAGAACTGAAGGCTAAAGCAGACACAGAAGTAATTCAGATGAGTTACTAGGTAAACCAATAGCAGCTATACCTACTTCACCAACAAAAACAAAAAACAGCAACAACACCAATAGAGGGGAAGGGGGATAATCTGACTTCCAGAGTTACTGCATGGTATTATTTAAAATGTACAGTACAGTTTTCAAATATGAGACATGCAATAAAAATCAAGAAAGTATTGTTCATTTACAGAAAAAGAGCAGACAGTAGAAATTGTCTTTGAGAGGCATAGATATTGGACTTACTAGACAAAGACTTTAAATTAACTATTTTAAATATGTTCAAAGAACGAATGGAAATCACAACTAAAGAACTAAGGGAATGTATGAAAATAGCACCTCACCAAATAGAGAAAACTAAAGAAGAGATAGAAATTATTAAAGGAACCAAATAAAACTTCTGCAGTTGAAAATATAGTGGCTTAAATGAAAAATTCCCAGAGATGCTCAATAGCAAATTTGAAAATATGGAAGAAAAAAACAAGGGAACTTGGAGATAGGTCAATTGAGAGTAGTCTGAGAAACAAAAAGCTAAAAGAAAAGAATAATGAACAGAACCTCAGATATCTGTGGGATACCACCAAGCACACCACCATATGCTCCATGGGCATCTCGGAGGGTAAGGAAAGAGAGAAAGTGTCAAAAAGAATATCTGATAAAATAATGACTGAAACTTCTTAAATTTGATCGAAAACATTAACCAACATAGCCAAAAAAGCTCAATGTGCAAAAAGTAGTATAAACTCGAATCAAAGAGATCCACATTTAGACACAATTAAATTTATGATTGACAAAGAGATAATCTTGAAAGCAGCCAGAAGTTGACTTACCATGTTCAAAGGATCCTCTATAAAATTAACAATTGATTCTAATCAGAAACCATGAAAGCTAGAGATCAGGGAATACCAAATTGAAAGAGATGAAGAAAAAAGACTATCAAATAAGAAATCTATATCTATTTAAACTATCCTTTAAAATGAAAGTGAAATTAAGATATTGCCAGGTAAAAACTGGGAGAAGTAATCAACAAGTGACCTGCCCAACAAGAAATCTGTCCTTCAAGCTGAAATGAAAGGACACACCGGGCGTGGTGGCGCACGCTTGTAATCCCAGTACTTGGGAGGCTGAGAACAGAGGATCCAGGTTCGTGGCCAGCCTCAGCTACTTAGTGAGGCCCTCTGCAACTCAGTGAGACCCTGTTTCAAAATAAAGAATAAAAAATAGGGCTGGGGTGTAGCTCGGAGGTAGAATGCCCCTGGGTTCAATCCCTAGTACCGCAAAAAAAGAAAAAGAAAGGACACCATACAGTAATATGAATCCACATACAGAAATAAAGAGCATTGGTAAAAGTAACTAAAAAGTAAAATATAAAGGACAGCATAAATGTATTTTGTTTCTCTCATCTTATTTAAAAGACAATAGCATAATACAATAATTACAGATTGGGGTTGATGAGCATACAGTGTATAAAGAAGTAATTGTAAGGCAATAGCAACACAATGAGGGGTGGATAAGGCTATATACAAGCAAAGTTTTTATATTACTGAACTTAAATTTATAGTAATCTAAGGCAGATTACTATAAATTAAGTTGTTAAATGTGATCTCCAAGTCAACATAATTAACAAATCTTTAGACTGACCAATAAGGAAGACAATTACTAAAATCGGGAATTAGAAATTCTGTTCTAATTAGTGTTAGTAATCACTCAGGAATGATTTTAGGAATTTTAGGTAACATTACTACTGAGTTTACAGAAATAAAAATAATTTAAAAGAATAATATTAGCAATTGTACATCAGTAAAATAGATAACATAGATGAAATTGGCAAATTCCTATTTCTTTCCCAAGAAAGACACAAACTTCTAAAACTGACTGAAGAAGAAATAGAAGATATCAGTAAGTTCATAACTTGTACAGTGATTGAATTGTTAATAAAACTTTTTTCTACATCAAAAGCCCAGGACCAGATTTCACTGTCATTAGGATGGAACACCATGATTGAGTTCTGGTTATTTTACAAGAAGGATAGAAATAAACACAGAGAAAAACACACACACAGTCCCACCATGATGGGATATAAACACCCTTGCCAGAGCCTGATCCATGCTGTTTGGACCTTGTATCTTCAGATCCATAAGAAAAATAACCCTCATTTCTTTAGAAAGTAACCTGCCTCAGGTATTTCATTATAGTAGCAGGAAGATGACTAATATGTCAGGACAATGTAGTATGGGTGTGGGGACAGAGATACAGAAGGGAGTACAGAAATAAGTCCTTACATTTATGGTCAATTGAGTTTTTTGGGTTTTTTTTTTTTTTTGCGGTACCGGGGATTGAACCCAGGGGCGTTCTACCTCCGCGCTACACCCCCAGCCCTATTTTTTATACTTTATTTTGAAACCGGGTCTCACGAAGTTGCGGAGGGCCTCACTAAGGAGAGAGAGAGAAAGACAGCAAGAGGGAGAGAGAGCGAGATAGCTGAGGCTGGCCGCGAACCCGGATCCTCTGGTCTCCGCCTCCCAAAGTATTGGGATTACAAGCGTGCGCCACCACGCCCGGCCGGTCAATTGAGTTTTTACAAAGTTTTCAATGTGATTTAATGGGAAAAATACGATTTTTTCAGCAAATACTTCCCTGACAGATGTCCATCACATATACACAATACAAATTGACTTCAATCTTATCCCACAACTCATACAGATCAATTACCTATTATAGACCAAAAGATAACCCTAGAACTAAAATTTCTGGAAGAAATTATGTGAGCTTGGGTTAGGCAAAGACTATTTATAAGACTATTTATTTATTTATTTATTTATTATTTTTGGTACTGGGGATTGAACCCAGGGGCATTCTACCTCCGAGCTACACCCCCCAGTCCTTTTTTTTTTATTATTCATTTTGAAACAGGGCTTCACTAAGTAGCTGAGGCTGGCTGCGAACCCAGATCCTCCAGTCTCAGCCCCCCAAGTACTGGGATTACAAGTGTGCACCACCATACCCGGTTAAAGACTATTTACTTATTTATTCATTTATTTATTTAGTGGTACTGGGGGTTGAACCCAGGGGTATTCTACCTCTGAGCTACACCCCCAGCCCAATTTAATTTTTTTTATTTTGAAACAGGGCCTCACTAAGTTGCTGAGGCTGGCTGTGATCCTCCTGTCTCAGCCCCTCAAATATTGGGATTAGAAGCGTGTGCCACCACGCCAGGCTTTTGGTATCAAAAGCACCATTCATAAATTTAAAAATTGATGCTTTTGACTTTATCAAAACTTAAAACTTTTGCTCTTCAAAAACACCATCAGTTAAAGGAAAAAGCAAGCTATAGACTTTGTAAAAATGTTTATAAATTATACATCTTGAAACAGGGACTGCTACACACTGGGCTGGGGCAGGAGGCTTTAGCCTCAGGCCTGTAGTTTACCTCCACTCTTGTCTCCCAGAGCTGAAAGAATTTAGCTTAGGAGACACAGGAATGAGGGTACAGCATTTAGTAGAAGGAGACAGGGAAAGCAGCAGGATCCTGCACAGGGGAAGGGTCTTGAAACAGTTGCCCAGCCCTGGTGCTTGCCCTGGGCCTTGGCTACTGCTGCTGCCAAGGAGGCACCTTCCAATCGCTGCTGCTGCTACTCTGCTTTCTCAGCACTACAGCTCTGCAAGCTTGCTGGTCATGCTTGCTGCCACTGCTCCTGCCACCGCTACCGCAGCCACTTTTCTCTTCCTGCTCAGAGCCACTATTCTGCATATACTGATCTCTGCTGCTCTCCTCGCTCTTGGGAGACTAGCTTATATATCCTGGCAACTCTTCTGATTGGTCCTTAGATCCGAACCCCGATTGTCCTGCTTTCAATCCCTCTTTGGAATCCCTAATCAATCTTGACCTAGAAGTCAGGGAAAGCTGCCAAGCTTGGCCTTTTCTCCAGCTCACCGCCCTTTATTCTTTATGGATCTGACAAAGGACTTGCATCTAAAATATATAACAAACTCTTTTAATTCAAAAAATAAGAAAATAAAACAACCCTATTTTTTTAAAAGGCAGAAGATCTGAACAGCATTTCACCAAAGACGATGAGAAATAAGCATCTGACGTGATGTTCAACACCACCAGACATCAGTGAAGTGCAGTTTAAAACCTCAGTGAGCTATCATTACACTGCTATTAGAACAATCGGAATAAAAATACTGGCAGTGCCCAGTGCTGTGGGGGGTATGAACAGCTGGGTTCTCTCCCATGTTATTGGTAGAAAAACAAAATGGTAAACCACTTTGGAAAATAGCTTGGCAGTATCTTATAAAGATAAATATACATTTATCACATGTTCCAGCAACCTCACCACTAGGTGTTTACTCTGGAGAAATGAAAACACAGTTTCAAAAAATCTGCAAGCGTCTTTTTACAGCAGCTTTATTTATAACCTGGAAGAGGGAGGAAAGAAGAAACAGTTCAAATAATACTATGGCAATATGTGAAGGTGTTACTACCAATCTCACTAACTTGTGTGCGGAGAGAGAAGGGGGAGCAGGGTAGGATGTGGAGGGAAATTGACAACGAGCTGTGTACATGTGTTTTTAACACATTGAACCTCACCATGATGCATAATTGCAATGCACTAAAAAGTAAATAAATAAAATAATTTTTTAAAATACTGGAGACAATTCACATGTCTTTCTACCAAAGAATGGACAGAAAAGTTGTAATAAATCCGTTGACTGGTACAGTGCCCAAAAGTAAAAAGGAAGAAACTACTGATACACATAATAGTGTATAAATAGTAAACACATTTTACTAGGTGAAAGAAGCAAAAACCAAAAGGTTACGTGTTACATTACTCCACACTGGTTTGAATAGGATAGTGTCCCCTAAAGGCCCACATGTTAAAGGCTTGGTCCTCAGGGCGGTGCTATGGGGAGGACCTTTATGGGGAGGACCTATTGGGATGTCCTTGGGTCACTGGCCTCTCTACTCCATGACTCCCTATAGGAGCATTCACCCCAATACACACTCCTACTGTCACGTACCACCCTCACCACAGGCCCAAACCAACGAAGCCTCCGGATCTTGAACTTGAACCCCCAGAACCAAGCCAAGGTAAACCCCTTTACATTCTAGGAAGCCTATGTCAAAGCTGACGCATGCACTCCATTAATATGACCGTCTGAAAAGGCAAACCATATGGATAGAAAACAAATCAATGGTTCCAGAGGCTTGGCATGGGGATAGGCAGGGTGAACTACGAAACAGGCTAATGGAGGGAAATGTTATGAGTGGCAAAACCATGTTAAGTCATGAAGTAGGGACAGATATGTGACTTTATCCATAAACCCATAAAACTCTTTGCCACAGTGAACTTTACTGTTTGTAAATTTGAAAGACATCAACCATAATATAGGGGAAACCTGAAATGGAATGCGAATTGTAATAAATGAACTTAATTATTTCACAAATGAATAAAATAATCACACTGAAAGGAATGGGGAAGAAAAGGACCAAATTGAATCACATTGGGAAACAGCATTTTAAGTGCACATTGTAAGGCTAAACACAAAAAGAACTGTACAAATGCTACATATTTTAGTTAGTAAATTAGTTTCTCACAAGACCCTTATATGCATACCAGGATTGAAAAAATAAATAAATATATATGGTGTGTGTGTGTGTGTGTGTATGTGTGTGTGTGTGTGTGTGTGTGTGTTACTGGGGATTGAACCCAGGGGCATTCTACCTCTGACCTACACCCCCAGCCCTATTTTATTTTTTATTTTGAAACAGAGTCTCGCTAAGTTGCTGAGGCTGTCCTCAAATCTGCAATCTTCCTGTCTCAGCCTCCCAAGTTTGGGATCACAGATGTTCACCACTATACCCGGCAAGTAAATATATTTTAATTAAGGAGAGCCAGGTCTCTCACCATTGGAAAAGGATGTTACAAATAAGGAAACGGAAATCTGAATAGACTTTGGGGTGTTAAAGTCAGAAATAGCAGTATGACCTTGTGACTTTTTAATAGATAAGTGTTGATAATTTCATCTATGTACATAGCATTATTTGAACTGTTTTGGTTCTAAATCTTTGTCCACAACACCATCTCTGGATCCCATTTGCTCAATGTCTCATAGTAATGACCCCTTCCCTCCCCTCTCTCAGACTAAAGCTCCCTTCCCAAACCCTGTCTGAGCCAGTCCTGGGCTTCCTGCTTGACTTGAAGGGGGATCCAGACAGCACTTGATTCCCGATGGTCTTTAAGCTGTGCACCAGGAGCCCCCCCCCCCCCAGCTGCCACCCTGAGCTATGTGGAGTTTGAGGCAGGGGACAGGAAAATCCAGGGCACGGGTGTAGGGTCCCATAGCCCTGCCTCAACCAAAGCACCTCTGCTCACAGCATTTATAACTTCTCAGCATGAGTTTTGCCTAGAAAGCAAAAGTTGTATGTCTAAAGCATTAGACTATAGATATTGTATGCCTTTAGGATGGGCACATTCATTTTTAACTTAGAAAAAACTAAGTTGAGCCGGGCGTGGTGGCGCACGCTTGTAATCCTAGTACTTTGTGAGGCGGAGACCGGAGGATCCGGGTTCGCGGCCAGCCTCAGCTCTCTCTCTCTCTCTCTCTCTCTCTCTCTCTCTCTCTCTCCTTAGTGTGAGGCCCTCCACAACTTCGTGAGAACTGGTTTCAAAATAAAGTGTAAAAAATAGGGCCGGGGGCGTAGCGCGGAGGTAGAACGCCCCTGGGTTCAATCCCCGGTACCGCAAAAAAAAAAAAAAAAAACTAAGTTGTAGTCACCTCCCACTTAAGAGAATTTTAATAGAGCACCTTAGAATGCCTGGCTTCCAATGTCAGGCCTGCTGGGGAGCCCTGCCAGGTGAGAAGGTTGCAAACATACGTCTCTGATGTCTTGCTGTAGTATTCAACACCAGATGAAAGTTAAGGCAAATCTACTGCAGAAAATGACTGTGATTACTAAGATGCTTGATTCGTAGCTGTTCTTTCTGAAAGTAATTATACAGAAAGGCCAGCATCTTCTGGTAATCTAAGAATTCACTCCATAATTTATCTGCTATGCAAGTTCCTATCTTGGTATGTCTGACGGAGCACAGCTGTACTTAAGTGGAGCCCAACATGTGAACAATGACAGTGACATCTTACGAGTCACTTTCCCACTTGTCTGCTTTGCCAACAGGACACAGGGCAGATACTCCATGGGGGCAGGGCTGCCAGCTGGCCAGACTCTGGGAAGAGATGGGCGTGGAGGAGCAGAGACTGGGAGTTACAGGAGCCCCTACAAATCACTCCTGACTCAACACCAAGAAAGCAAATGACTGAATCACAAATGGACAAAGGACTCGAATACACAGTTTTAAAATGAAAAGCATGCAAATGCCAACAAACACGTGAGGAGCCGCTCAGCATCACTAATCATTAGGAACATGCAAATCAAACCCACAGTCAGATGTCACCTCTGGCCCCTCAGGAATGCAAATGTGGGACCCTGTGCTCTGCTTGTGGCAAAGTAAAATGGCTCAGCTACTCTGGAGAGTGGCATAGGGGGTCCCCCAAATTTAAAAATAGGGGGTATACATCCAAAAGAGTAGAAAGCAAGGTCTCAAAGAGATGTTCATTCACAACAGCTAAAACGTGGGAAAACCCCATGCGTCCATCAGCAGATGAATGTGTAAGCAAAATGTGGTCTATCCACGCAATGGAATACGATTCAGCCTTAGAAAGAAAAGAAATTCTGACACAGGCCACAATATGGATGAACCACGAGGTCATTATGCTAAGTGAAATAAGACAGTTACAAAACAACAGATAGTGTGTGATTCACTTATATAATTATACATTATATTAAGACAGAATATTATATATTCTTTAGAGTAGTCAAATTCATAGAGATAGAAATTAGAATGGGGGTTGCCAAGGTCTGGGGGTGGGAAACTGTTGTTTATGAATATAAAGTTACAATTTTGCAAGTTAGTGTTCTGAAGATAGATGTGGTGATGGTTGCACAACAAAGTGAATATAATTAATAGCACTAAGAATGGCTAAAATGCTAAATTTTCAGTTATTTATTTTATTGGTGCATTGTAATTACACATCATAGTGAGATTCAAAGTGGTGCAAATATACATACACACATCACTTGGTGCATTTCCTTCTGCATAATTAAAAAAAAAGAAGATCCTCTGAACTTAAAAGGAAAGACATCTGTTCCCTGGGAGAAAAGATAGGGGAACAGCATTTTGACCAAGTTTCAGTGTGAAGTAGATGTTTTCAAAACCTGAGTTCTGGTGTCATGGAAAATGTAAAGAAATGCAAGGCTGGCAGAAGTGTGCACCACTCTGGAGGGCAGTGTGGGTGGAAACCTTATATCTGAGCACATCCTCTGAGACAGTAATTACACTTGCAGCATTTCACCCTAATAAACAACCTCAGATGGTCACAGGTTTATCTGTAAGGATGCACATCTGTGTATGGCCTCAAATAATCAGAAACAATGTAAAGGTACTTAAGTGGGACGTGGTGAGATACAGTGACACCCTGCCACTATACAGGTAGTAAGAACTATCTTGTCAGAGAATACACAGTGGCCTGGGGAAATGTTCCACATTGCTAAATGTTTAAAAAGTGGACTACAGAAGAGTAAGTCTAATATAAATAAATACACGCACACCACAGTTTTGCTAAAAATGTTCGTATGTATGTAAAGAGAAAGCTTGTCATGGTACCAGGGATTTTACCTTAATCTTTCTACTTGTTTTCATTTTCCAAATTTTATAGACTGTCTATACATTATTTATGTGACCAGAAATAAGAAATACTGTATAAATATCTTTAGGTTAAATCGGAGTCTCCCAATTCCTAAGTGGAGAGCACCAGGTGGAGCTTAGGTTGAATTTTTTTCATCTTAGATATCACACAACGGGGTGCAGGGTTGGGGGTATAGCTCAGTGGTGGAGTGCTAGCCTGGAATGCACGAGGCTCTGGGTCCCATCCTCAGCACCACCACCACTACCACCACAACAACAATACACAGCAAACCAAAAACAGCCACAGTCACCTGAACTTCCGCACTAATTCAGTGGGCATGGACAGGGGGGAGCAGGAATGGCAGGAAGGAGGGGAAGGGCCTCGGGGGCTTGGAAACAGAGCTACATTTCCGTTAACATCAATTCTATAGTTCAGACTTTCCACTCCGATTCTCACCCCCACCATCCCATCATCTGAGTACATTCACACTGTCACTTTGATCTCCAAATGGATTGTTTGCATTCATTTCCCATTTGGGCTTCTGCTGGAAATCTGTATTTTCTATTGGCCATTAATGTGAATCAGACTGGGGAGCCACGCTATAGGAAACCTTGCCCGGGCATAGCTGACATGCCAGCACTGTGGTCCCTGAGAGGGGTGGAGCAAGCAGAGGATAGTCACCGGCTGGTTCGCCCAGGGGGGGGGGGGGTCACCAGGGTGTGCAGGTGGTTGCTGGATCTCAGGACAGGCACTAGAAAGGCCACCATTCACACCAGTCTTTTCTGTCTAGGCAGGAAAGCAGGACAAACCTCTGACACAGATGCAGGGAATTCAGGAAGCGCCCAAGGACTGAGATGCTGGAGAAGCTGCAGGAGAAAGCTCAGCTACGTGCAGTCCAGAGATCATCCTGTCCTCGAGGTTCACGCGGACCAGGCCACTCTGCCCTAAGAACACCAAGACACCTGACAGTTGCCCCAAATCTTAGCTATAGGAGCTTTGAAAAGGACAAACCCATGTGACTATATACAGAGCTAAAAATGTGTAAAACATTCAGTAGGGGAAGGGAGTACGAAAGGAAAGGCTGTTCACAGAAGAAACGCCAACAAAATGAGCCCTGTTGACGGTTAGAAAGTATGAATGTGAGCCGGGCGTGGTGGTGCACGCTTGTAATCCCAGTACTTGGGAGGCTGAGACTGGAGGATCCGGGTTTGCAGACAGCCTCAGCTACTTAGTGAGGCCTCCGCAACTTAGTGAGACCCTGTTTCAAAATAAAGAATAAAAAATAGGGCTGGGGTGTAGCTTGGAGGTAGAATAGCCCTGGGTTCAATCCCCAGTACCGAAAAAAAAAAAAGAAAGTATGAATGTGACTTTTCTTTCTTCTTCTTTTTTTTTCTAGTTTCTCTATTTTATTGACTCTTCATGACCTGTACTTTTCTTGCTCTGTGTTTTGGTTTGCAGATCTTTAAAATGGGCAATATACCATGTCCTGCTTCCTTTACACACATGCAGGATGATTAAAAACAGGGATGTTATTCACAAGCCTTGTTTCTGTGAGATTGTCAGTCACTCTTCCCTTTACTTCATCGGCTAGATTTAGGACCATTGAAAATCTTTCATCTTTTCATGAGAAGGGAATCAACGTGAAAAATCTACTTAGTATTAAAGGAGGCAAATTGTGGCATCAGAAAATAGGTGAGCTGTTTTCAGAAACAAAACTCAGTTATAACTAAAAACTAATTTAGAAAAGGCTATTTCCTTTTTTTGATTTTTATTCATTTATTTTTATACTTTTATTGGTGCATTGTAATTATACATCATAGTGAGGCTCAAATGTGACTTTTCTCAAAGGATAGTAAGCATGGTTCTAACCAACTGGGGCTCTATCTGCTGGGACCTCCACCCACCAGGGACGACTCCTACTTACTCCTGCCTGAGGCTCCACCTGCAGGGCACTGCTGCTTCTCTAGCTTTCCCAGGGTCTCCTGTGGGTCTTAGCCAAGGTGTTGTCTGCAGTGGATCTTTTAAAGACACAGTTCTAGCCACTCCCTGAATTAAAGTCTTCTTTGCCTCCGCAACACCTCAGGATAGTACCTGTCCTCCTTAGAATGGTGTGCCCAGCCTTCCTTGACCCTACTCAGGCATTTGTGTCTGCTCTGCATAGACCAACCACAGCAGGCAGTGGTTGAACTTCTATTACAGTTTGAAGACCAGCTTAAAAACTTCTTCCTTCAAACACCTCAGCCTCTTCTTCCAGGGTTGACTGCACCAAGTCAGACTTCACCCCAGGCTTTACTTACAAATCAAAAAGATCTGAGTCAGTCAGTACATGGGAGGCTGAGACAGGAGGATTGCAGGCTTGAGGCCAGCTTCAGCAACTTAGCAAGACCCTATTTCAAAATAAAAAAATAAATAAAATGGGACTGAGCAGGGTGTAGCTCAGAGGAAGAATGCCCCTGAGTTCAATCCCAGTACCAAAAAAAAAAAAAAAAAAAAAAAAAAAAAAGCTCTGTAGGTCTGTGACTCTCCACTCGGTGCTCTCGGACATTTTACCTTACCT
The DNA here is from genome assembly GCA_004027185.1 of Glis glis. Lineage (NCBI taxonomy): Eukaryota > Metazoa > Chordata > Mammalia > Rodentia > Gliridae > Glis > Glis glis. The sequence goes on from PVJS01004724.1 coordinate 34,804, forward strand.
TATGTTCCTCCCTGTCAGGTATGGGTAGTAAAATCTACTCCACAGAGCTCTTTAGGAGAAGTGAATGAGTACCTTGCCTTCATCTACCCCAAACTGTGAGACCCTCCTGTGTATTCCCAAGAGTTTGTAGGGCCTGTACCCTTGGAGGGGGCCCCCAAGTTGTCTTTCAAGAGCCTGTTGATAGAATTTCCTTGGAGCCAAAGTCCTGGTGTGGCTCTGCCATTCATATCGAGGCGATGATACCCTGGGGAGGTTTGAAAAAATGCTACTGCTCCCGCTGAAAGACACTCTGCTCCCTGCCAGGCAGGGGGCTTTGTTAGACCCCACCCCAGGGATTGCCTGGGGTGGGCTTAGAGAGGCTCTCACCTCCCTTCCTTCCACACCCTTTCCACCCTTACCTGGCTCCCCTCTCCCCTGCTTCCTCCTCTGCTTCTGGGGACAGCCAGAAGGAAGAGGTGAGTCTATGGAAGTGCGTGGAGTGATGAATGAGCACAGCGACTGGGGTGACACATGGCTCATCTCAGTTGCAGGACTCAGGATGCACAAGTCAATAAAATAAGCAAATGTATACTACCAGTCAAGGATTTGGGCAACCGGTTACAATATTTGCCAAGTATTGTAAGCATATAAACTGTGCAGGTGGTAATCAGCCAGTCAAAGCCCCTTCAAAGTCCCCCAAAGGTCATCTTGGCCCTCCCATGGCAGAAGGCATCCAAAAGGCCACTTTCTGATGCAAGTCTGACTCAGTTTACCTCACCACTCAGATCCCTGCCTCCTTTTGTGCAAGTCCCGGCAAGGGATATTCTCACTCACTCGCTCTTGGGCTGAAGGCCAGTTAACTTACCCGGCTACACCCAAGAAAATAACCTCAGAAGATGGCTGATGCAGTCTTCTTTTGTCAGACTTTGGGTTGACAAAGTGCCTGCCACCCATTCCAAGGCCTGCCAAGGATTCTTTCATGGCAGGACTTATGGCCCAGGCTGGGGGAGGTGAACGAGCCAGTGCTGGGACAGGAAGCCATTTCCCCATGCCTCCCCTGTCCTTTCTTCTCTGCTTAGGCTCACACTGAGATGTCAAATTCCCTCTACCACCCCACTCCTGGGAGATCCTGCTATCACCGCTCTGAGCTCCTCTGCATGCCTGCCTCCTGTCCCTCCTCTCCTGGGACTGGCAGGAGTCCGCGACTTCTGTCTCCACGAGGGTGATCACCCCTCTAGAGACTCCATGAGCCCAGGATTCCTTTCCCTTTCAGTTCTGAGCCTGGCCCAGCCAGACACAAGCTTTGCCTTTATCTGCCTCCGATGACATCACCGAGTATGGGGGGGGTGGCTCCTATTGTTAGATTACAACTGAGCTCTCTCCCGGCTCTCACAATGCCATAATTGGGTAATAGCGTTGGCTCTTGGCTATTGAAAATAGAGCAGAGATGCATCTTGCAGCATGAAATCAATAGGATGGAAAATATGTAGGAAAAGTAGTCCCTGCAGAAAAAGGGAAGACCCTGCCCAGCTTCCTTTTCATTGACCTACTTTAATTGCTCAAAGCGCAGTACATAGTAAGGGAGAGTGACCTTCACAAGCACAAAGCCTCATTCTACAAAGGGAGAACCGTTTGTCTTCCCTCTTGTAACACCAAACCATGGGTGTTGACTATAAATGAACGGTGGGTAACAAAAAGAATTTCCCAATGTAGGCAGGCACAGATGAGTCTGCTAATGACTTAAGATGGGATTTGAATACTTTAATAGCCATGGTTATTCATGTATATAAAATGGGGGAAATGATCACTCTGCCCCCATTCTTCTATGAGAATTGATGGGGTGGGAAAGGGGCTCTAGGTAGATGAAGCCAGTCATGCTTGCATGTGTGTTGCATTTCTGCTCATGCATCTATTTCGTAGACAAGAACCCTCTCTGGGTTGCTGGTGTACCATTGTCTCTAATTACCATCAATAAGTCCTAAGAGCCAGAGGTGATGAAAGCAGATAAGCCTCCAAAGCCTTCTGAAATCTTGAGGAAGGCCATATACTTTCCCATAATTTGTAGAATAACAAACCGATATCATTTCATTTTTAAGGGCCAGGGTAACCAGGTGCTATGGTTTGGATAAGTGTCCCCCAAAGGCCCATGTGTCAGATGCTTGGTCCCCAGCCAAGCATCTGGGAGGTGATGGAACCTTTAGAAGGTAGGGCCTTGCAGGAGGTCCTTAGGTCACTGGGAGCAGGTACTTAAGGGAGATACGGGAATCCTGGCATCTTTCTTTCTTTTTGCTTCCTGGCCATGAAGTTAGCAGCTTCCTCTGCTCACCACAGGCCCAAAAGCAGTGGAGCCAACTGACCATGGACTGAAACCTCCAAAACTGTGAGCCAAAATGAACCTTTCCTCCTTTTAAGTTTATTATCTCAGGTATTTTGTTATAGCAATGGAAAGCTGACTAACACACCAGGTAACATCTGGGTTACATATGTAATATGAATCGAGTTTGTGCTGCATTTCTGTTCGTGCTTCTGTTTTTTATACTGGGATAGATTAGAAAGCCATGGCTATTTAAAGTATTCACAACTGTGGTGTTTGTCAATCTACAAGCACCTAGAAATACTTGTAGTGTGTGAGGTTCCATTGTAGGTATGCTGGTGTGGTGCCTCACAGACTATCTAACATGAAGATTCAGTCCCTATTACTCCTAGTCTATGCAGGTCAATACATGGTCCTATTATGTGTGGCTTGTATGCAGTTTGCACTATACAGAACTCAATATGAGAATTCAACAACATCCAATCTGCTCTATTTCCTGTTAACCAAAATAAGCCCATGGAGAGTACTTGGCAGTCATGGTAATACCATGCTGTCAGGAAACTTTTAAACCCTTACTCTCAATTGTTGTACTCACCTTGTTCCAGATCCATACCAATTTGCTCATGGACATTGGTCTGCACAGCACAGTTTGAATAACAAAATGCTCTAGAGGATATGAAGAAATATAAAATTTTTGCTCTCAGCTTTCAAACTTTCCATAAAAGTAATGTACATGGAAAGATATTTACTATAAGACAGGCAATTGTGAAATCTACTTACAAGACAGAAACGATTAATTTCAAAGTGAATTAGTAAATAATACAAACTAGGAATTTGAGAAAGAAAGCAATTGGGGGAAACCAGAAGCAGAAGGAAGGAAGGAAGGAAGGAAGGGAGGGAGGGAGGGAGGGAGGGAGGGAGATCATCTCTCTGTTCTATAGAACATTACCCCAAGTTCTAAAAGTCAGTGGGAAAGAAGAGTGTCTTCCCTGGAGCTAGAGCGGATCTCAAACTCCAAGGAGGGGGCACTAATTCTCACACTCATACACACTCTCCCACTAGCATAGTAATACACATGCATTCACTCTCCTGCATGTGCACACACACACACACACACACACACACACACACAGACACACACACACATGAGTTCTATGAGTGTAATTATAGAGTACATTGCTGGAAGCTCCAGGATGGAAATCTTGTCAGAGAGATACTGAAGTTAAATCTCAGGGAGAACATGGTGGAGTAATGAGAGGTTCAGCAGGCAGGCCACTCTGTCCCAGAAAGGAGTATCGCTGCCTCCCCAGGGCCACCACCACCAAGTCCTCTGGAAACCCCCTCCCTCACTGTGGATCAGGAGGTTATGAAGAATGAACCCCTCTTTCCCAGGTGTGCTGTGCTTCATGGAATTAGGGGTGACTTCCCTGGTTAGCCCAACTGAAAGGTGCTGGAGAGAAAACAAAGCAGGGACAGTGGGGTCCAGCACTGCCACAGTCCTGCTTCTATCTGCCCTGAGCTGCAGCTAACTTCATTCAGTGCAAAGCAAGAATGGTACTGCAGCCTCACAAGGTCTGGACTTGAGAAAGGGATGTCTCTGTCCCACTTGTTTGGGGTTCCCCCCCAGAGCCCAGTACCCCCTACACCGCCTGAGCCTGCCAGCTTCTCCCAGCCCTTGGAGCTTTGCACTCTGTCAGCCCCAGGGTGCTGCATTCAGCCTTATCTCTTGCTATGGTCCCCCAGAGGCTCATGTATTGAGGGTCCCCATGCAGCACTGTCCAGAGGCGGGGCCCTGGGGAAGGGATCGGATCTCGAGGCCTCTGACCTCATCAGGGGATTAACCTGTCAATGGATTCATAGCTGACTGGACTACTGGGAGGTGGTAGAAACTGCAAGAGGTGGGGCCTAGTTGGAGGAAGTGGCTATCAGAGGACACATGCCCTTTGGGACTCTATGTTGCCCCCAGGCCCCTCTCTCTCTCTCTCTCTCTCCCCCCTCCCTCTCCCTCTCTCTCTCCCTCTCCCTCTGTGCTTCCCAGCCACCATGCACTTCCCAGCTTCCTCTGCCACATCCTTCTGCCATGATGCTTTGCTTCTCCACAGTCCCAGAAGCAACGGATCCAGCTGACAGTGGACTGAAGCCTCTGAAACCATGAGCCAGAGTACATCTTTCCTCCTTTTCAATAGTTTTTCTCAGGTATTTTATCACAGTGACAGAATTCTAACACAGCTTTATCTAATTTCCCTTCCCCTATGAAGTCCCATTCCACAGAGCTCTGGAAGCAGCTAGAAGAGATGGCATGGGCTGGATGTGGTAGCACACGCCTGCAATCCTAGTACTTGGGAGGCTGAGACAGGAGGATCACAGGTTCAAGGCCAGCCTCAGCAACTTAGTGAGACCCTTAGCAACTTAGCAAGACCCTGTTTCAAAATAAAAAAAAAATTAAATGGGCTGGGAGTGTAGCTCGGAAGTAGAATGCCCCTGGGTTCAATCCCCTGTACTAAAAAATAAAGGGGGCTGGCATGGCATAAGGGGTCACAGCATGGTGTGGTGTGTCATGGCAGGCACAGTGCGCTGTGGCATGAATGGTGAGCTGAGCCAATCGGCAGCATCACATTCATGTTCTTTCTAGAAGGAAGAAAGAGCAATGGCAAAGAAAACCAGGGACAGTCTTCTTGAGGCAAATCCCTTTAATTTGCTTTCCTGAAACCTGGAACCCCGTCCCCATTTCTGCCCCGTTGGCTGGAACTGTTTTACCTCACCATTCTTACCTGGGATGGGAGGAATAGATTTTTTTAACTGGATGTATTATTAACCTCAAATAAGACTGGAGTTCTGTTGGCTAGTGAGAAAGAATAGATGTTGGAGATCCATACAGCTGGATCATTTCTATCAGTTATACCTGGAGGCCACGATGCCAGGTGCCAGCTCACTCTCGGGAGTCAGCCCCAGGCATGGAGAACCCAGACTCTGCCCAGAGAATTGCATGGGGAAACCCAACAGATATTCACAGCAAGTGTGGATTTAGGGCCGTAGAATGTAGACAATGGGATTTAGACCATGCGTGGCCTCGCTGAGGAACTCGATGGTAGGAAGTGTAAGAACCACGGTCTTGTTGTATTGTCACTAGGGCAGGACCATTACCCAACCTCGAGGAACTTGGACTTTCTGTCCACTGGTGTTTGTAGCTCAATGGGTTTAGGTTCTGAAAGTAATAAAACCTGACAAAGTTGCATTCTTTTGCGTGTGTGTGTGGTACTGGGGATTGAACCCAGGGGCATTCTCTGAGCTACACCCCCAGCCCCATTTTATTTTTTATTTTGAATAAGGGTCTTGGTAAGTGGCTGAGGGCCTTGCTAAGCTGCTGAGGTTGGCCTCAAACCTTTGATCCTCCTGTCTCAGCCTCCCAAGTACTGGGATTACAGGTGTGCACCACCACGCCCAGCTGGTTGCAATCTTTTAGGGGGCATTCTGTCTGCTCTGTACAGCCTGAACTCCAGAACCCTGGCAGGAATTGTCACCTGGGCTTAACCTACCAGATATCCATCCTTAACAATACCCAGAAGAAGGTCCTTTAATGGGTTGGATTATGTCACCCTCAAAACCCCTATGTTGAGAAGTCCTAACCTCAAATTCCTCCGGATGTGACTGCATTCGGAGCTACGGTCTTTAAAGAGACAATCAAGTGAGAATGAGGCTAGGCCATAATCCAGTAGGACTGGTGTCCTTATAAGAAGAGATGAGGACACAGACACACACTGAGGGAAGATCATGTGAGGACACAGGGAGAGGACAGCCATCTGCGAACCAAGGGGAGAGGCCTGGGGAGAAGCCAGCCCCCCTGAGACCATGATTTCAGACGTCCAGCCTTTAGAACTGTGAGAAAATAAATTTCTGATGTTAAAGATGGCCAGTCTGTGGTTCTTTGTTATAGTAACCATAGCAAACTAATACAGGTGTTTTGACAAAAGAATTCACTGGGAAATACTCGACATATCCAGTTAGAATGCAGTTGACTGAAGAGTTAAGCATAATTCTTCACATATCAAAGTACATTTACACACAATGGAATCCTGTTACTTTTCATTACTTCTCACTAGGAAATTGGGTCTAACTTGAGTAAATGTCTTAGTTTGGCTCAAATACATCCATTCTTTCCTTCTGTCTCATCCTTTGAATTGGGATTCTTTTTTTTTTTTTTTTTTGCGGTACCCGGGATTGAACTCAGGGGCGTTCTACCTCTGAGCTACACCCCCGGCCCTATTTTTTATACTTTATTTTGAAACCGGGTCTCACGAAGTTGTGGAGGGCCTCACTAAGTAGCTGAGGCTGGCCGCGAACCCAGATCCTCTGGTCTCCGCCTCCCAAGTACTGGGATTACAAGCGTGCGCCACCACGCCCGGCTGAATTGGGATTCTTAATACCACTCACACAGACTCCTTCATCTCCTGTCTGCCATTCTTCAAAGCTCCATCTTGAAGTGCAGTGTCTCCATCAGCCATGCTTCTAGACTCAGTTTAAAGCAAGACCTATACACTGTTGAAATGCACAGCGATTTCCCTCCTTCCAGCCACTTGCTCCTCAGCATTGCAGCTGGAAAGGGCTCTCCCTCTCTACATGCTGTGGCTTTGTTGTTCTGAGTGGAAATATACATCCCTGGCATTTGGGTGAGGAGAGACGCTTCCTTTTTGCATCCTGTCCCTTGCAACCAAACAACGTCCTACTGTTCCTCAGGCTTCCTTGACTTTTTGGCACTTCTTTTATGATGGTATTATACCCCCTCCCTTCCACGTTCCAATTTAACTATTTTGTATCCACTGTGCTCTACCAAGTCTTCTTTGTCCTCCCCCCCTTTGGTACTTGGGATTAAACCCAGGGGTATTCTATCTCTGAGCTACATCCCTAGCCCTTTTTTTTTTTTTTTAGTTTGAAACAGAGTCTCACTAAGTTACTGAGGGTCTTGCTAAGTTGCTGAGGCTGGCCTCAAACCTGTAATCTTCCTGTCTCAGCCTCCCAAGTACTGGAATTACAGGTATGCACCACCATGCCCAGTAATTTTTTCTTTTTTCTTTTTGAAAAAGGGTCTCACTAAGTTGCTGAGGGTCTTGCAAAGTTGTTGAGGCTGACCTTGACCCTGTGATCCTCCTGTCTCAGTCTCCCAAGTGCTGGGATTACAATCGTGTTTCACCACACCTGACATGCTAGTCATTTCCTAATCAAAACATTTGCGCAAGGAGAGAAGGAGAATTCCATGAAAGGGGCAAGCATGACAGAGCCAAGGGAAGACCAGCGTCTTACCACCTCCCTGCTTAGGAAAGAAATTGAATCCACAGCTGGTACATCCCCACCCTCATCTACTATGCGCCTGGACCTCTGACTTGTCATTAAGGGAGTTAAATAAATAGATAAAAGTTAGCGAATGCACTGTGAAATAATGAGAAGCAGGATGAAATAAACAATTATAGAAAAAAGCTAAAAAATTTTAAAAAATGAATAAATATTATATGCTAAAAGATCACATTAAAAGAACAGCACGAGCTCACTTCGTTCTTCTAGACAGGACTGTTTGCTAAAAGAGCACACGAGAAGAGAATACGGAAGTAAATCAGAGTTGTGGGGCCTGGGGAGAGAAGAAGTACCGCTCATCAGCAAGGCCTTGAGGGGCTGCCTCCCGGGAACGGAGGCTGGGCCCCTCCCTCCCCCAGGTAGTTTCCTGTGAGGGCAGAAGTAACCTCTGCTCTGCTTCTGCGCTGGAGGCTGAAGATCTCCTTGAAAACCTCAGCTGTTCCAGATGATTTCCCTGCGGGCCAGCTAGCATGTAAATCCAACACCCAGCTGGCAGGCAGGATAATTCCTCTACAAACAGACAGGCCACCTGCCAGAATCAGCCAGTGTTCAGAGCCTCTAACAAAGGAGAATAATGCTAATGAGGCCCTTTCTAACACACAGTCTTGGAGGTAGGGGCTGCAACCCCATCAGGAGGAAGGAAATAGAAAAAGGCTTCCGGGCAAGGTGCTACTCCTAGCTCTGCCCTGAACCAGCTGTGGGACACTGGGCAAGTCAGTCATTGATTCTGTGCCCCAGGGTTCTCCTACATGAATGAAGAGGATGAGCCACGGGAGCAAAAAGGTGGCTTCCATCTCCTGTGAGGGTGGGCCAAGCCCTCTCATTTCCCTCAAACTGCTGTCTTTGTTCACCCTACCTATGCACAAAGCAGACCCTACTTCCTGCCTTGGGGACAGGGTCCAACCAGAGCCCATGCCCGGGAGCCCCAGCCTGTCTGCCTAGCAGGGCCTGTTTTAGTCCACTTTGGGATCTCTGTGACCAAAACACCTGACACAAATAACATAGAGGAGGAAAAGTTTATTTGGCTCACGATTTCAGAGGTCCGGCCATAGTCTTCAGATTCCAAGGCAGGCCTCATGGTGGGACTTGCAGCCCCAAAGACCCCCACTGAGACCCATAGTGTCCAGCTCGATGGCTGTTCCTCCTGAGGCTTTTTCCTTTTTTTAATATAAAGACTATATATTTATTTATTAACTTGTATATGCTTTTATTGGTGCATTGTAATTATACATCATAGTGAGATTCAAAGTAATACATTAACACACGCACACAGCACTTGGCGTATTTCCCTCCGTATCCCACACTGCTCCCCCCCCCCACAGGTTAGTGTGATTGGCAGTAATACCTTCATGTATGGACATAACATTATTTCATCTGTACCGGCTTCAAATGGAGAGTCTCAGAGGTGTGCTGCAGGCACCTGACAGCTTGCATCTTCTCCTAACTCTGTGTTCAGTGCTGAAGTTGGTAGCTGGAAATCAGACCATGAATTTGCACATGGAAATGGACAAGCACAACAAATTAGCACCTTTCTTTTTCCTGGGGGGGGAGGGGGCTGTTGTTAAGCATTTACCAGCACACCGCTGCTTCTGGATACTAGGACTAAACCATTCACAGGGACCCGCTTTACAGCATATGGTGCAGAGAAGTTAGAGGACAGAAAAGGAAATTAAGGGATATGTGAGGAAAAGATGCAGATGAATTAGTCCAGGAGTAGACATTCTGGGGGAGGGGGCTTTTGGATGCCTTGTTCTTACAGAGGACAGAGTTGAGCTGACAGCGGCAGCATGTGAAATCCTCAAAGCCGGTCTTCCCCATCCCATGGAGGAATCACAAGGGCAGTGGACAAGACTGGCCCTAATTCAGGCAATCAAAGACTTCCCTGTATGCCCCAACGATAGTCTGTGGCATTGTTTTCTGAATAGCATACAAGGCTACTGCGACATACTAAAATCCAGCTCTTCAACTTTGCATCTCAATCTGAAATGTTGCTGACCCACAATCAAAGAGGAGAGCTATAGAAAGTGCTGGATACAATTTTAGAAAATAGAACCTTACAAAGTCTTTTTAGTGAGGATTACACATTCATTTGACAAATAGGTGCTCAGTGCCCACGGAAGGCAGTTTGCTAGCTGTCGTATTCTATGAAGAATGATGAGAACCATCCAATGAAGTAATCTAACTGGTTGTGTCCAGAGATACAGAAGACAATGAAACTCTAGACCCTGGCAAAGGAGCAGAATAAATTTTCTGTCCTTTACAAAAGTGTGGAGAGAAATTTTCCATTAGGGGACTACATTTTCCTCTAAAAGAATGGTTCATAGGTAAGCAATTCGCCCATTTCCTAATGGCATTCACATATGGCTCATAGTGGAAACATAATAGACACTTGTTAGATGAATAAATGAACCAATCTTAATGTTCAGATAACCGGGGATGATTAATTCTACCCTAGGCTATGCAAAATAAATAAACACTTAAAAGATCACCAGAGACCACATGTATGAGCTGAGAGTGCTCATTCATGAAGAGAAGGTATGTGTTAAGAGAAACAGGAAGCTTGCCAAGGAACAAAATCAAAACTGGAAAGTGTCCCAGTCAGCTCAGCTGGATAGCTTAAAGGTGACAAAGGTAGAGATAGACTTTTCTGTTTTCAATTATTTTTCCTTGATAACAGATGGATAATGAATTGAAAACTTCCTTGAAAATGAAAACCATAAAATAAAGGGTTCCTATAATGGCATATTCAAATCTTTCTTAAAAACCCCAAAGTCAGGATCCTTCTTTGAAATGAAAAGCTTTTGGAAAATTGACACAGAGTTCAAAGAAAATAGCATTTATTTAGGAAACAAAGAATTGTAATTCGGGTACAATGAATCAACACATCTGAGTAGCTTCTTATAAGGCAAACCCAGAAAATATTTTTATAAGGAATTTCCAGTCATTGTTTTGGAGGCAGTTATTTGACTGGGCAGAAATCCTAAATTGCAAATGTGTTCTGGTCAGTCACTTAGTTAGGGTGCTCCCACTTAACTAAGAGATGCTGAAGGATGGTAGGTACTGACTTCAATTGATCATCCAGTCTATTGCAACATTCTATGGTTTAAACTTTAGCACGTGTTATGGAATCCTCCTGCAGACTCCCAACTCCACTTTAGACTAAAAAGCCTTAGCCCTCATTGCTTTGTTTTCTTTTGCAGGACCCCAAGTATATAAGAAAGAACTCTTCCTTAATTGTTTAGCTGCAGACTCTAGGAAAGCAAATCAAAGTTGTGATGGTATAAAACTAAACAAATGTGTTAATTCATAATAATAATGACAGTATCATTATAGACAAGGCTCCAAATGTTGGACACATTTTCTTTTATAGACTCTAATCTCTACAGAAGAGCGTCCTCTTCCTTTTTCTTTTTTATGCTTTCATTGGTGCATTGTAACTATACAACATAGTGAGATTCACGGTAATACTTTCATCCATATGCACTCGTCACTTGGTGAACTTCCCTCTGCATCCTACCCTGCTCCCTCCTCCTCTCTCTGTACATGTTAGTGACATTGGTAGTGATGCCTACATGTATAGAATCCTCTTCCTTTTATAAGGAGATAGACAAGAGACCAAGAAACCTTTCTGTGCTTTGAGAATTCTCCCAGGCCCCAGTGGAGAGGTACGTGTTGCCTCCCTGCCCTGTAGGTCCTGACACTCAACTGCACCAAGCTGCCCCTCTCAGGTCTTGCCAAATGGAGAGTCTTTCTGCCCAGCAGAATTTTATTGATCCTGATGTTCAGCCCCCAGTGCAAAAAAAAATATCCTTTTCCCTAGCCAACCTCACCCTGAACTCCATAACATGGGAGGAAGCTAGTCTGCAGCCAGGACTTTCTCTCAGTCTCTCCAGCCTCCAGGCATGCTATTAGTATAGAGGGCTCAAGTACAGTTGTTCTCTACAGTATTGGAGACCTCATAGGGAGGAAGAAAAATTATACCAGAAATTAAGTACAGTCATGGGATGCATAACAATGTTCAGTTAATTATGGACCATGTATATGACAATACTACCATAAGACTATACTGGAGCTGAAAAATTCCTATTGCTTAGTACTTTTACTGTACCTATTCTATGTTTAAATACAATTAAATTAAATATATGAATATTACTTTGTTACAATTGCCTACAGTATTCAGTACAGTAGCCTAGGAGCAAGCAGGCTATTCCTTATAGCCTAGAGGTATAGCAGGCTAGACCATCTAGGTCTGGGAACATATCTTCTATGATGTTTGTACAATGATGAACCTGCCTAACAATGCATTTCTTGGAGGTATCCCCATCGTTAAGCAATGCATAAATGCACTTCATCTTCTCTGAGAAAACCAGAGCCCTGAGAGTATTTAACCCAGGAGTATCTGGAGTCCCCAGGAGTAGAAACCCAATCTCTATAGGTGCTGAGATCCATGGGGGGCCAGCGTAACAGCCCAGTGACTAGAAGGAAGAAAAGGGGGGCATAGCTGCTGCTCCTCCACCTATAAGTATGAGCCCCCTCTGGGCTATCACCTTAGGCCAAGTTTCCAAGGCTGGCTCTTACTCTAGAAATTAAGAAAAAAGCAAATGACTTGGGTAAAATAATAAATACAAGGTAGGAAGTTTAGAAATGATTCTTAAAAGGTTAGAAGGGAAAAGCATTCAAAAGGACTAAACTTTAAAAATGCAATTATTATTTTAAAAGTCAGAATTTAGAACAGTGAGGTAAAATAGATACATTAGAGGGAAGGTTAGTTTTGAATGAGATTAAAGAGAATTAAAACCACAAAAACAATCATTGAAAGCCAAAAATCATGGAGACCTCAATGTAAAAGTAGAAAGTAACAGTAAAAAAGTAAAAAAATGTGAAAGTAGAAAGTAAAAATCTTCAGTGTAAAAGTAGAAAGTATTAAGAATAAAGCACAATAGTAAAAATACGAGAGCTATAAAAATAAGGAGGATATCTGGAAAATGTTTTTCAAGCAAAAACCTGGAAATTAGAGAGTAGTATGGGGGAAGGGAGAATACAAGAAGAACTGTTTATATGTAAATCAAGGTAATAAAATAAGCAACTACTTTAGCAAGGTAACAAGCTAATTGGTATATGTAGAAAGCCACAAGCATTCCCTTGGTAATTTCTATTGTTATTTCCTATTGGACCTAAAAGATATCTTAGGAATTAACTTTATAGTTTAGAAATACTAAACTATAAAGTGTTTTTTGTCATACAATCGTTCATTTCATTATAGTCAGAGGATATAAATGTGTTATTAATAGTCAATTTTTATAAATGTTCAGAATGCTTGGAAATAATGCATAATCTTGTTAGGTGCTGGGTTTTCTATTTAATTAGACCAACTTTTTTTGTGGTACTGGGGATTGAACCCAGGGGCATTCTACCTCTGAGCTATACCCCCAGCCCTATTTTATTCTTTATTTTGAAAGACAGTCTCACTAAGTTGTGGAGGGTTTCACTAAGTTGCTGAGGCTGGCCACAAACCTGCGATCCTCCTGTCTTAGCCTCCCAAGTACTAGGATTACAAGCGTGCACCACCACGCCCAGCTAGACCAACTTTTTAATTGTGCCATTGAAATCCTTTATATCATTATTTTATACCATTTTAATCTTTCAACTTCCTTATAATTTTTCTGGTAAGTCTGTTTTGCTTTATAAATATTGAGGCTATGTTAAAAACAAACAAACACATTTGTGATTATTTCTTCTTGCAAAATTGTTCATCTCTCATTATGAATGTTTCTCTGTGTCCCCAAGAATGAACTTTGCCCTAAATATTGTCTAGCATTCAAATTGCTATGCCAGTTTTATTTTTATTAGTGTTTCTCTGATATAGCTTTTCCTGTTTTATTTTGGACTACTTGGTGTCATTTCTTCTTAAGAATGTCTCTTGTAAATAACACATAGCTGAATTTTATTTTAGACATTAAATCTAGATACCTATGTCTTTTCAAAGGCTTTCAGCTCTTTACATTCTTGCAATCACTGATCTATTTGGGCATAATTCCACCATCTTATTTCTGTAGTTTTGGTTTATTATGGTTTTCCCTTTGCTTTTTCTTCTCTCCTTTCCTAATTTCTCAAAATTCAATAATGTTTTCTTTATTTCTTAAATACAGCATTGGAAGGATACATTGTGCTCTATTCTTTCACTTTATTCTTCAATTTTTAAGAATCATAATTAACCATAAGTATTTGCAAGGATGTTACATATTTCAGTGTCTATTCTTTTCAAACAAGACAAGGTACTCAGCATGCTTCAGCTATGCACTGAGCATCCTCTTCCTTGCAAATGTTGTATAGACTGAGTTTCATTTTTAAAACATATACAAAAGAATTACATTTTTCCTCGTTGATTACTTTTAGTAAAATATATATTCCTAAGTATTCATGAATATCATTGCGCTCATATCCTGTTCTTTCCCTTAGTTCACATTTCCTCCTATTGAAATACATCTTTATTAGTTTTTTCTGTAAGAATCTGTGGGTGGTGAACTCACTTGATTGTAGTTTGTCTGAAAATTCATTTACTTTGATTTCATTCAAATAATAGTTTAGCAAGGAATAAAGGTCTAGGTTGTCCATTTTTCCATCAGCACTTCGAAGATATTACTATGGTGTCTCCTGGTATCTCTTGTTAAAATGTCTGGTTTCATTCTGATATGGTTTTTGTAGTCTTAATATTTACTTTTCTAGTCACCTTTTATATTTTATCCTTATTCTTGATAGTCGATGTGTTATTATGATTCATCTTAGTGTGGGTTTACTTTTATAAATTCAATGTACACTTTTAACCTGGGAACCAATGGTTTTCTTCAACTCAAAAAATTCTCATTTTTATACCTTCAAATATGACTTTCTAGCATTGAGACAATTCTTTTCTTCTTCTGGAACTCATATAATATAATTATTGGAGCCCCTTGAACCCCTTTCTGTGACTATTAACTTTTCCTTTATGATTTTTGTTTCTTTTTCTCTCTGTAGTACATTCTGGTGATATTTCCAGTTTATTAATTTTCATTTCAACTGTGTCTGGTCTAAAGTTTATCCCACTTATTGAGGTTTTAAATTTCATTTATTATTATTTTTATTTTCAGGATTCCTAGTTGGTACTTTCCTATAGTCACATATAGGAAATACATGAATTGTGCTGCTATAAACATGGATATGGATGTATACCTATTTTTCACTATTTCTTTTTCCTCTCTATAGTAAGTTTTCTTGATGTCCCTAACAATTTAAAATTTTAATGGCTCAACACAATAGCAGCTATTTGGGGTCATGTAACAGTCCTGGGCAGGTGACCACCTCTCCTACAAAGGGTCATTAAAGGACCTAGGGTGATGGAGGCTCTGCCCTTTTCCATATGTACTTCCAAGAGTACAATGGATGTCTTGTAAATGGAGAAAGAGTTTGGGAAAGTGCATGTAGAGGTGTTTGGGGGGCCAGATATGCAAATGGTACACATCATTTCTACTCACGTTTCATTGATTAGTAGTCAATAGTATGGTCACACCTAACTCTAAAGAAAGCCAAAAAAAATATAGTGTAGCTATGTGCACAATAAGACAAGCTGCATTTTGTAACAAGTTAACTCGTCTTATTATCATTTAACCTACAGTGAATTAATCTCTTCACAGTTATTATGTTGGTAGATGTCCTTAGTGTCCATCTTCAATATGTTTGAGAATTTTAGCTTTAGGTTCATGTTTATTTTTATTTTTAATATACGTTTAGTGGGCCGGGCGTGGTGGCGCACGCTTGTAATCCCAGTACTTTGGGAGGCGGAAACCGGAGGATCCGGGTTCGCGGCCAACCTCAGCGCGCATGCGCACGCGTGCGCTATCTCTCTCTCTCTTTCTCTCTCTCTCTCTCTCTCTCTCCTCTCTCCTCTCTCTCTCTCTCTACCTAGTAAGGCCCTCTGCAACTTCGTGAGACCCGGTTTCAAAAATAAAGCATAAAAAAAATAGGGCCGGGGGTGTAGCGCGGAGGTAGAACGCCCCTGCGTTCAATCCCCAGTACCGCAAAAAATATATATATATGTTTAGTGGTGCATTACAGTTATACATCATAGTGAGGTTCAAAGTGATACAAACATGCATGCACACAGTACTTGATGTGTTTCTCTCCATATATCCCTTCCACTCCCCACTCCCCATATATGTTAGTGAAATTGGTATTGATTCCTTCATATATGTACATAGCATTATTTGAACTGTTTCCTTCATCAATCCTCCCTTTTCCCCTCCTCTCCCCCTTCTCCACTCCCTTCCACTATTCTACTTGTCTCTCTACTCATTTTCATGAAGTCCCTTTGTTTTTCTATTTTCTCTCTAACTTTCACGTATAAGAGACAACATATGACCCTTGACTTTCTGAGACTGGTTGATCTCACTTAGCATATATTCTCTGGTTCCATCCATTTTCCTGCAAATGACATGATTTTGTTTTTCTTTATGGATATGCATGTATCCTTATAGAATTATGACTGTAATTCTTTTGAAAAGATACTAATATGTAGATTAGAGGAAACTAGAGAAACATAGCATCTCAATGAATAGGCTTATTTTCTCTCTCTCTCTCTCTCTCTCTCTCTCTCTCTCTCTCTCTCCATATATATCCTTTACCTCTGTTCTCTCAGATTTCCCAGTCTTGAACCAAATCTTATACTGGTAGCTCAGGACTTCCATGTTGCAATGTATGAGGCCTCTCAGATTCGGTTATTGATGCAGCCAGTGGCCTGGTCCAAGTCCTGGTTATGAGGCTGGGTCTCCTTCCTCTATCCTTTTTGGGTATTTGTATAAGCCAGAAGCCCCCAAACATAAAGAGCCTGTAGTAACTTTCGTAATGCAAGGGCCCCTTGCCCCATGTGAAGTGTGTTTAGCACCCATGACTTTGCAGGATACAAATTCTCATCTTCTGTGCCTGCCTCGGCCTAAACCCAGAAGGCCTATGATATTACCACATCCCTCTCAGCTGTGTTACAGTTACACTTCTAGTCCATAGAAATGTTTTGTTTTCAAATGTTCCTATGTATTGTTTTTGGAGAAGATTTATTGTTGCAACAGTGGACTTACAACACCATCTGGACTTTGCTAAAACACAAAACCAAAAGTTATTGAGGGGAGGAACAGAAAAGGTAGGGGAAATTAACTGAAAGTGAGTAGTCAGTGCAAGGAAGACCAGTGATCCTCCCTCTAGGTCATGCATTGTCATTCAATGTCCTGCATCCAGGGAGAAGTAAGAGGCACAGGTAACATGGTGCCCTTACCCACAAACCCAAAGTTTCTTCCTCAATACACAAATGTCTCAGCTTTACCTGTAATGACAAATGAGGGAGTCTTTATACAAACAGCTCTGGGTGCCCAGGATAAAATAAGTGGTAGTTATTCTCCCTCCTATAAATTCCCCAACAATCCATGTCCTGTATAAAGAAGAAGCACAGAGTGGTGAGTGAGAGCCTGGGCTTTGTGGCCAGACAGCCTGAGTTCAAGCCTTGCCTCTGCCACTCCAACCCATGATACCTTGGGCAGGCTGAGGAATTTTTCTAAGCCTCAGTTCTTTCATATGAAAAATGAGGATATAATAATAGTATCTGCCTCAAAGCTGTACTTGTATTAAGTGAACAAATATATGCAAAGTTCTTGGTCCATAGAAAGTGCTACATAGGTATTTGTCACATTAAAATACACACATAAGATGCAGAACTTTGACATCATTACTTAGCCATGCCCCCTATATTAGTTAGCCATTTGTTTCTATAACAAAACACCTGAGATAATCAACTTATAAAGAGTAAGGGTTTATTTGGGCTTGCAGTTTTTTGGTTTTTTAGTATTAAGGATTGAACCCAGGGGCATTCTACCTCCAAGATACATCCCAGACCTATTTTTTATTCTTTATTTTTGAAACAGGGTCTCACTAAGTTGGGGAGGACCTCACTAAGTAACTGAGGTTGGCCGCAAACCCAGATCCTCTTATCTCAGCCTCCCAAGTACTGGGATTACAAGCGTGCGCCACCATGCCCGGCTTGGCTTGTAGTTTTGAAGATTCCAGTCCATGATCCATGGACCGTTGTTTTAAGACTGTGATGAGAAGCATGTGGCAGAGCAAAACCACTCACTTCATGGCCAGGAAGCAAAAGAGAACAAGGAGGAGGACAGGGAGGTCCCACAATCTCTTTCAACGGCACACCCCCAATGACCTGAAGACCTCCCCCTAGAACCTACCTCCTGCAGGCTCTACCACCTCCTAGTAGCACCACCTGGGGACCAAGCCTTTAACCCATGGGCCTTTGGGAGATATACAAAATCCAAGTTAAAGCATCCTTCACTGACAGGCTCTCAACCAAGGCCAATGACTGGTAGAAATCAGTGTCTCCTACATAGGTTCTCTCCAGAAACATCTGTATATTCCCACCTGCCTATGGCCTGTCTCTACTTGGATGTCACATCAATGCCTCAAACACAGTAAGTTCTAAACATAATCACCTAGATATTCCTCTTCTCCTGCACCTGCAGTCCCTCCCCCGTGGTCAGCAGCATTGTCCATACCAAAAGAGTCTAGATGTCTTTGTAGAGCCTTCCCTCCACCCCGGTCCCCACTCTTCAGGCTTCCTTTGCCTCCTGACACTCACCCCACCTCCTCCTAACAAAACCCAGCCTTGGTGAATCATCTCTCTTAACACCCACCCTCTGTTTTCTATCCCCTCTATCACTTTCCATCTTGCTGGCCCTCTCCAAGGGTCCCATGAACTGTGGCTTCCTATTTGGTCTCCAGGTACCTAACTCTGCCATCTCTCACCCACCCTTCCACCCTGCTATCAAGGAAAGCACAGTATTATAAACCTAGTTACTTCTCTCCATGCTAAAACCCTTCAGTATCCCTAAGACCCAAGGGCTTCTGAAAGATGGTGGAATAGAGAGAGACAGTACATTTCAGTTGCTCCAAGACTCAGAATTCAACCAGCAGGAAGGCTGCTTCTTGGCAAGAAAAGAAAAGCAGTCAGAACTCAACAGAAGAAAGACAGTTGAAATGTGGTGGAATTGGACGCAGCACAGATAGCAGAGAACTGAAAAGAACTCCATGTGTCTCATCTGATGAGTAGAGATTGGAGGTAGCTGCCAGCTTGGTGATCTGGGGCTGGCTGGTGCTGGGAGCTGGCAGCTTTCAGAGACCAACTCCAGCAAAAAAAGCAGCAGAATCTTGTTGAGCCGGTGATTACAAAAAGTCATCATCAAAAGCAATCACATTCTTCTCTCCAAGCTCGAATACCTCAAGACTGTGACTCCCCAGACCACCCATCCAAATCACCCAGAGAACTCCTACAGCTGCAACTGACAGGACCTTCCTGCAGGGACCCCAGTGGCTACTTCCCACCTAACCAAGACTACTTTGGATCTACAGATCAATCAACCAAACCGTACAGTGAACCCGTGGCTGCAGCTGAACTCTTCCCTTCCTGCAGGGACTCGAGCAGCACTAGTCAAGATTCTGAGATTAAAAACCAACCAAAATGGAGCCTGTGCTGCTACAGAGACTTGCCTACCAATGAACTGACCACAGAGTATGTGAGTTTGCAAATCATCCCTGTGGAGGTGGGGGCAGGGGCTACAGTTGGACACAACAGAAACATGAATTAGCAAACAGTCCATAGGGACACTCTGCTGGGCAAGACCTAGGGCCAGCAGTTCACTGTGCCCCTGCAGGGTTTCCAGCAATCACCACAGGACCACCAGCAGTGGTGTTTATGGTGTGAAATAACTCAGCAAAACATGCTGCAGGCTCGGAAGGCTATAAACTCATGCCTGGTGGTGTTTGGGTGCCACAAGCACCCAGGCCTGATGCCAACAAGGTCTTATGTGATCACAGCTGCCCAGAGCAGCAGTGGTGTCTCTGGGGCTAAATAACTGAGCCACCCAAGCCCCAGGCTCAAAAAGGTACAATACATTCCTGCCATAGCTTGGGCCCTGAAATCAGAGGCCAGGAGCCAGCAGGGGTTCATAAAATCACAGCTACAGGCTGGAAATGCAGCACTCTCTCCTCCAGCAGAGTTTGTGCCTGGTGAACATGCATGCCAATGATTGACAGTGCTACATATGATCACAACCAGCAGATCAGCGGTGGTGTCCCTGTGCCATCAAAGCTCATCTAGCCAGGCTACAAGCTTGGAAAATAGTAATCTCTGGCCATGATGAGCTTATGCCTAGTGACCACAGAAGCCAGAGGTCAGCGCTCTTCAGGGTTTCACAGGTTCACAACCAGTAGAGCAGTGGTAGTATCCCTGGGATATTAAATCCCAGCCAGCAGACCACAAGCTCTGAAAGGAACATCATAGTCTCTGGTCCTACTAAATTTGGGCCTAGAGAGCACAGTGGTCTTCAGTCAATCAGAGACTCCTACTTGTCTGCACTAAGAACTGTATCCTGTTAA
The DNA here is from genome assembly GCA_004027185.1 of Glis glis. Taxonomy (NCBI): domain Eukaryota; kingdom Metazoa; phylum Chordata; class Mammalia; order Rodentia; family Gliridae; genus Glis; species Glis glis. The sequence continues at coordinate 54,905 of PVJS01004724.1, forward strand.
AGAGGTTCTGGAGGACAAACTCAAAAGTTTGATTATAAATGAGACAGATTTGTAGAGGCAGATATATACCCCCAGCATAGACCTTTTTATAAAGGGATAACAAGTAGACATAGGACTCTTACACAAAGAGGAAGAGGATGCCAACACAACAGAGATACAACCCTAAGAATTCTGAAAACATGAGAGAGAATGAACACCATTGAGGAAACAATAAACTCCCACAACTAAAAAACGAGATCACCAATACTGGGCTGAAGAAAATTCTAGAAGGAGAATTCAGAATTTTTCTTTTCTTTTTTGGCGGTACTGGGGATTGAACCCAGGGGCATTCTACCTCCAAGTTACACCCTCAGCCCTATTTTTTATTCTTTATTTTAAAACAAGGTCTAGCTAAGTTGTGGAGGGCCTCACTAAGTAGCTAAGGCTGATTGCGAATCCAGATCCTCTGTTCTTATCCTCCCAAGTAATTCACATGAGTGGACTCTGATGTCCTATAGGGCTAGGTCTTATTTACCTAAATATTTGTATCCCCAGTGCCTAGAACGGTACCTGGCATATGATGAGCTCTCATTTTATGACAAAGGAAGACTCATAAAAGGCCTCCAGTGAGTGTTGGTCCTGACTGAGGAAGTGCCAAGACCTGAGGGTAGAGACCAGACTGTCCAGGCTGGGTGGTGGAAGGAGAAGGACAGGTATGACCAGTAATGATTTTTGTACAATTTTGCAAATTTTTGTAATTTCAGATCATGAAGAACTAAGAAAGAAGACACAAAACTCAATGAATCCAAAAGAAAAAAGATGAATACATTTTATAACATAGAAACAAATATATTATCTGGGGAAAACTACCACAGACACACAGAAGAAGAAAGACAAAGTGGGAGAGATATTTGCAATTTGTATCACAAAATCACATTCTAATTCTCTCAATATACAAAGAGCTCTAACAAATAAGTAAGAAAAGATCATCCATTCAGTGAGAAAAAGTGAACAGAGGACACAGATAGACTTTCAAGAAAGAAATGAAAACAACTTCTAACCATAATGAAAACGTGTTCAACTTTAGTTATGAATAAATAAATGCAAATCACAACAATGAGTGCCCTTTTCAGACTGGCAAAAGTTCCTAAGTCCACAAGACCCAGTGCTGGGTATTTTCCACTCCAGTGTCCCAACTGTGGAGAAGGAACTTGCACTCATCAACACTTTGGTGAAAGTGAAAACTTGCGCATTTCCATAGAGAAGTTTTTCAGTGTCTTTAACATTTTGCAATCACATTCCCTTTAATGCAAGTAATTATACAGAGAAGGGGAGAGGGAGAGGGATTGAGCTGGGCATGAGCTGGGCTGTGATTTCAGAATATACTTACTCTGCCATGACTTAAGTCCTGGGCTCTGTTCCAAAATCCTTGTTTGAATAGTTTTCTGTTCAGGGTGGCTGTTTACATTAGTGGTTCTTTTCTCAGCAGTCAGACAACATTGTTCTGGCTCTAACACTGAGGAGTTGTGCTTCCCATCATTAGAGGGAAGGTTCAAGAGCTCTACCTTCACTTTGATGTGCTTGTTGGGATAAGAGTTGTTTTTTTCTGGGGTTTTTTCCAGTACTAGGAATGTGTTTGTATGACTCTTAAGTGCACACTGTTATTTATTGCATTCATCAACGCTCAACATTTATTCTCCTTTCTTCCTAAAAGAACTTTAATTCTTTTTAGACATGTACCTCCCCATGTACAGAGACCATGTACCCACTGAAAGACAACCTCACCTAACTACAAAGGTGACTTTGGTTGGTTGATATAAATAAAGGTTACTGCATCCACCTTTCTGGTAACTGCTTCAGATGTGGTTGTATAAATTGACACAATAACTGGGAATGGAACCACCATATGACCCAGCTATACAATTCCTAGGCATATTTCCAAAGGAATTAAAGTCAGTGATACTTGCATATCCATGTTTTATAGCGACATAATTCACAATAGCCAAGTTATTGAACCAGCCTAGGTATCCATCAACAGATGAATGGATTGCAAAACAGTGGTATATGCATACAGTGGAATTTTACTCAGCCATAAAGAAGAATAAAATTATGTCATTTGGCCGGACGTGGTGGCGCACGCTTGTAATCTCAGTACTTTGGGAGGCAGAGACTGGAGGATCCAGGTTCACGGCCAGCCTCAGCTTTCTCTTTCTGTCTCTCTCTTTGTCTCTCTCTCTCTCTCTCTCTCTCTCTCTCTCTCTCTCTACTTAGTGAGGCCCTCCGCAACTTCGTGAGACCCGGTTTCAAAATAAAGTATAAAAAATAGGGCTGGGGGTTTAGCGCGGAGGTAGAACACCCCTGGGTTCAATCCCCGGTACCGCAAAAAAAAAAAATTGTGTCATTTGCGGGGAAATGGATGGAACTTGAGAATATTATGCTAAGTGAGATTAGCTGGTCTCAGAAAGCAAATAGTTGTATGTTTTGTCTCATATGTGGAAGTTAGAGAGAAATTGGGTAACAAAAGAGACCTCAGAGGAAGAAGTAGAGATTCTGGTGGCATGATAGAGGGGGTCTAGGGGAAGGAGAAGGGGGGATGTAACAAAGGTAACAGTTTAAATAATGCTATATACATATATTCAATTATCAACACCAATCCCAATAACATGTACAGGGAAGGGGAGGGAGTGGGATGGGATCTGGAGAGAAACACACCAAGTGGTATGTGTATGTATATTCCTATCAGTCTATACCTCAGTATGATGTATAATTGCATTGTACCAATAAATGTATAAAATAAAATAAATTGATACAATAAAAAAGGGTACCCATGAAGGGAGGTATAGGTGTTAGGCCAACTAAAATGAAGAAGATGTCCATGGGGGTTTGGGGATGACAACAATGGGAAATTGATTGCATATGGGAGATTAATCAAACAAGTGTGATGAGAATCATGAGAGCCAAGTTTCTCACTGCTAGGATGGGGATTACAGGCATGGAAAAGGAGAGACTAATATGAACTCTGTGGTGTTGTGTTGGATTGGGGACATTGGTGTGAACTAATGGATGTCAACATACAGATCGATCAATGTAAAAGTAAATACAGATGCAAATACAAGTCTGTAGAGCAGGATGTACTCCCAGGTTCTGTCACTGAATCTAGCAGCAGTGATACCCCAGTAGTCACGAACAAACTTAGTGTCTAAATTTTGGCTCCTAAATACTTTTCTCCACTAAATGCAACTAGGACTACTTAGAAGTGGCTGGCCCTATGATTTGAACAGGGAAAGGGCTGAATGAATGTAGAACAATCTTATTCTATCAGAAAGGAAGGATATGCCAAAAGAATTAGGGGACATTTCAAAAGGACATAGTAAGCCAAGCCTGGTATGCACACCTGTAATCCCAGTACTTGGGAGGTTGAGACAGGAGAATCGAAGGTTCAAGGCCTGTGATCAAGGTTCAAGGGCTTGGGGTATAGCTTGGAGGTAGAATGTCCCTGGGTTCAATCCCTGGTACAAAAAAAATAGTAGCTAGGAGTTCCCATTAGCCAAATTAGGGATTGTCTAAGTATCAAAATAAATGATAGTTACAGGTCATAACCCATTGAATAAAATAGCAAATAATGAGTCCATACTGATATTAATATAGAGATAAATGAATATATATCAAAAGTTTGATGAGAAAGTATATATTCACAGTGTCTCAAATTATCTCCCTACAAAATACCCTCTGAATCCATGTGTTTCATATAGTGGATTCAACAAACTTTGGATCAAAAATATTCAAAGCCAGGTGTGGTGGTCCATGACTGTAATCCTAGCTACTCAGGAAGATGAGGCAGAATTGCTTGGGCCAGGAGTTGGAGGCCAGCCTGAGCAACATAGTGAGACCTTGTCTAAAATTTAAAAAAAACACTATTCAAGAAAAGTATTGCCTCTGTACTGGACATGTACAAATTTTTTCTCATCACAAATTTTTTCTCATCAAATTTTTTCTCTCATCTTACTGCAACTATTTACATTGCAGTAAGTAATAGAAGTCATCAAAGATAGTTTAAGGGGTAGAGGAAAATTTGTGTATGTTCTATACAAATGTTGCATCACTTTATATAAGGAACTTGAGCATCTACAGATTTCAGTATCTGTGATGAGCCCTAGAACCAATTAATTACAAAGGAAAAAGTAAAGTGACTTTAGAGTAGAGAAGTCTGACAGATACCACTGCAGTCAAACAATCTCCAGTGATGAGAGAAATTGAAATCATGTGCCGGATATTAAGATACAATGAAGCCAACACAGTATCACTGTACTACTCTTGTCAACAATAGAAAACCTGATTTTAATGATGAGGAATCATTGAGATAAAGCCAAACCAAGAGGCAGTTTATAAAATAACTGGGCTATCATTTTTTAAAATGTCAAGATCATGAAAACCGGGTACTCTATAAAAAATATTACTGGACATGTGACCAAACTTGAATGGAATCCAGATTCAAATTTTGGCTTTGTATGAGAATGTCTTTGTTCATAGGAAATATGCACTAAATTCTGGTTTGTGTTTTGTGTTGGTATAACACAATAGTTCCTAAATAGCTCACATAAAAATTCTGTTCTGTTGTTGAAGCTTTTCTCTAAATTTAAGATTGATTAAAAACAGAAAGAAAAGAAATAAAATGAAAAACATTTTCTTAAAATATGAGATCATCCCTAGAAATTTCTAGAAAAAATTTTCTTCCTCCTCCTGAAGATACCTGTGAGTAACTTTTCTTTCTCCTCTAGATAATGTCAGGCATTGAGATGAGATCCAGAAGTCTGTGATCACCTCATTCCATCCTGAGAGAAAAGCAGAGCTGAATGGATCACAGGCTAACAGATCCAGAGCCACTCCTGAAACTAGTTTCCTCTGGACTTCCAGTCACATAAGTCATTAAAACTCTATGTTGTTCAAACTAATCATTCTAGATTTTCAGTTATATGCCACAAAAAAAGCATTCTGACTTAGACATAATTATTGAAAAAGGATTCCAGGGTCTTCTGGCAATAAATTCCAGCCCTATAATGACAAATGTTATCTGCTTACAAAATACTTAAGTAGAAATCTTACTCCTGGGTAACATGGATGATGGGTAAATGTGAATACAGCATATCATATATAGCACATTCACTTCGACTTTCAGATTACCAGGAAAGGACCAGAATGTGAAGGAATATGCAGAGATTATCACCAGGGGCACCTCAGCAGGACGGGAGCCAACACTAAGAGAAGCAATCTTGCAAGTTGAATGGAGTCCAAGATAATTTTTACAAGTCTTCAGAAACATCCCCAGTCCTTTTCTTCTACTTGTTATATTGAAACATCCATTAACTTTACTCTCCTGGCTGAATCTTACTGCTCTTTCCTCCAAAAATCTTGAATAATTCACCAGTACCGAAAAGATAGTCTTTTTTTATCTTATGACATGTAAGGCCCTTCCTAGCAGATGCCAAACCACCTTGCACATCTGTCTCCCTTCTCTCAATATAACCTAATTCTCCAAGAACACTTCTCACAGGACTGCATTCCACTGCTGGAGAAGGGAGTTACAAATATGGAAAGAGAGAAAGCTAGACAGAAACCTGAAGTGTTGGTTGGAATTGAAGACATTGGTATGAAGTCATAGATTGGAATAGATTAGATTAGATAAATAGATGATAGATGATGATAGATAGATGATAGATGATAGATAAATGATAGATGATTGATAGATAGATAGATAGATGATAGATAGATAGATAGATAGATAGATGATAGATAGATATAAATAAATAAATACAGGTATAAATGCAGGAACAGTCACCCCTCAGTATCTGCATGGGATTGATTCCAGGATCCCACACACACAGATAACAAAATTTATGGATGCTCAAGCCCCTTATAGAAAATGGTATAGTACAGCTGAGCGTGGTGGCGCACGCTTGTAATCCCAGTACTTTGGGAGGCGGAGACCGGAGGATCCGGGTTCGTGGCCAGCCTCTGCTCTCTCGCTCTCTCTCCCTCTCTCTCTCTCTCTCTCTCTACTTAGAGGCCCTCCGCAACTTTGTGAGACCCGGTTTCAAAATAAAGTATAAAAAATAGGGCCCGGGGCGTAGTGCGGAGGTAGAATACCCCTGCGTTCAATTCCCGGTACCGCCAAAAAAAAAAAAAAAATGGTATAGTACTTACAGAGAACCTATGCACATCCTCCTATATTCTTTAAGTCATATCTAGGTTACTTAAAATGCCCACAGTAAGTGTAAATGCTATGTAAATAGTTGCTATACTCTATTGTTTAGGGAATAGTGACAAGGAAAATCTATGAGTAATTGAAAATTCAACACGATTAGCTTAAACAACAAGGAATTTTAATGACTCATGTAACTGTATGTGTTCTTTACAAATGCAACTTTTTAAAATATTTTAGATCCATGGTTGGCTGAATATGCAGATGTGAAGCCCATGAATTAGGGAGGACCAACTGTATACACCAGGATATGTTCCCTGTCCACTGAGAATAAGTAGTAGGAATAGCCTAATATGAATGAGAACACTTAGTTGCTGAAAATATCATGAACTTTTACATCTTCATGCCTATTACATCTAGCCCTACAGTTTCCTACACTACAACACCTTTGTCATGTTCTGCCCATCAAAATTCCACTGAATTGAAACTACAGAGGGTAAAACACCAGACATATGTCATCCACTATTACTCATCCCTGGCTCTCCATCAAGGTCTGGCTCAACAGCCATCTTGCTGTAACACCTCCATGGAATATATAGGCAGAATTAGTATCTCCTACCTCTGAAAAATTTTTTCACACCTTTATGCAACATCAGCATGTCCTTCTGTGTGTTGGTGATAGTTGATTACAATTCTATGTCCTCTGTATATCGTAGATTTTTGAGGGAGGGATCTGACTTTTTGTTTCTCTTTGTCTCCTATCTCCCAGCACACTGCCTGGCAAATATTAGGTGCTCAAATAAAGGCACTTAGAATTATATCCCTCTAATTCCATATCTTTCTCCATGAAACAAGCTGGAGCTAATTGGCCTGTCTTCAGAGACAATCCCTGGCCTTGGCCTCATTAACACTGGATTCTACCCAAGAAAGCCAATCATTCACAAGGAATCCAGGACGAAACCTCTGGAGCCCTTTGTTCCAGCCCTACTTCTGTGGGAGAATATCTCTCTTTGCTGATTAGGAAGCAGTCTCCAGAGAGCTGACACCCCTGATTGCAAGGTCTTTCTCAGAAACGCTTGACTCAATGCTTTGATTTTGCTGCAGAATAAGCCTCCATCCACCTTGCAGCTGAAGGTAGCAGAAACATGAAACAAAGCCGAAGACAACGTCCTTGGAGTCTGGCTGGGCTGGGCAAGCTCCCTCGCAGGTGATGAAATGACCACATTCTGGCTCCCAAGGAGAGTTACAGAACTCCAGATACATAATACTGAGGAGATCTCCCCCAGGAGAAAGCTGTCGTGAGATAGAGATGACAATCCAGTGTTCCGGATCCCAAGGTTTCCATTATTATGGTACTGACAACAATGAGAAGCAGAGAGACTCTGGAGCCCACAGATCTTGTATGAAGTTAGGAAATGGCAAATCTGCCCACCCAGGACCCATGTGGCCTCCACCAGGGCCTGTATTTTGTTGTTGTTGTTGTTGTTGTTGTTTGTGGTACTGGGGATTGAACCCAGAGGCATTCTTCTCTGAGCTACATACACTCCCAGCCCTATTTTATTTCAAAATAGGATCTTGCTAGGTTGCTGAGAGTCTAGCTATGTTGCTGAGGCTGTCGTAGGACCTGCAATCCTCCTGTCTTGGCTTCCCATTCATTTTCTATTGCTGCAGGAAGGCATTTCTAAAAGTTCAGTGGCTTAAAACAACACCTTTGTGTTATCTCACGGTTCTGGAGCACAGCGTGACTCTGCTGTCTTCTTATAGGGTGAGGCTGAGCTGCAGAAGGAAGCCATCTTCCTGACTGGGGCTCTGCAGGAGGATCTGCTTCCAGCCTCACTCAGATTCTTCGCCAAATCAGTTCCTTGTGGGTGTAGAACCCACAACTGAGATCCCTGTTTCCTGGTTGGCTGCCACTTCGTGCTGCCCTTAGCTCCAAAGGGCTTCCTAGGAACTTGCACATGGTTCCTACATTTCAGAACTAGCAGTAGCACATCAAATCCCTCTTCCAAATAGAATCTCCCTGGCTTCCCCTTCTGCTGCATCTCTCTGACTCCACCCAGAGAAAGTTCTTTGCTATTAAGGGCTCAGCTGATTAGATTGGATGTAGATAGTCTTCCAGTCTTAAGGGCAGTAGCCTACTTACATCTACAAACTCCCTTTTGCCATGAAAGATAACACACGCCCAGGCTCTAGGTCTTAGGCATGGACATCTCTGGGGGACCGTACTGGACCCATGTCACGACATGACATTTCATCTCAGAAGTAGGACTACACCTGGCATGAATATAATTGGGCTTTTTCTTGGGAGACTACAGCTGGTCCTTGATTTGCAATTTGCAAGAAAAATAATTAAATCCCCAAATATATAAAATCTAGGCCTTTGTTGCATATTTCTGAGGCATTACCATTCATCCTTAGGATTATGAAATCGCACCCACAGTCAATCCTGGCATCTCAGAACCAAGCAGCACAGACAGATGTGGAATGCTCAGGAATGGAGTGAGTCCAGGAGGTCCCTCAGGGCCCGATGAGAGCCCAGTATTAGGACAGACAGCAAGACCAGGCATCAGTTATTACACTTAAAGTTAGGCCAAAAACGGGCTGAAAGGGGTATATGCGGCTAAATTCCCTTTTTGTAACATAGTGAAAGCCTAGGGTCTAGGCAATGGGCATGATGGTACACACCTGTAATCCCAGTACTTGGGAGGCTGAGACAAGAAGATCGCAGGTTCTGTTTCAATATAAATAATAGAAAGGGATAGGGTGCAGCTCAGAGACAAATGCTCCTGATTTTAATCCCCAGTACAAAAAAAATAAAATAAAAAATAAAGCCTAGGATCTAGGGTCATATTTAAAGCAAGTGGTCTAAACCAGTGGTGGCCACAAGTTCTAGTGGGGCGACCGACTTCCATTTCCATCAGAACTGGGGAGACCTAGTTGCAAGTATGTTTCAGTCTGCATTCTGAAATACCTGAAAACCACAACATAAAGGAAGGAAGATTTATAAGATTTATTTGCTCACAGATATGGAGGTTTCAGTCCAGCAATACCCCTAAGTATTCTAGTTTATCTTAATAGCCTGTCCCACAAAGCTCCAGGCATTTAGCATTCAGCCTTGGTGCAATGCAGTTCCTAGCTTTCTGGTTAAGACCGTGTATGTTGAATAGAGTGCTGTCCTGAGAGGTCAGGTTGAGCAGGGGCCATGACTGGACAAATCAAGCAGGTAATAGATGGCCAAAGCATAAAGATTCAGTGGATAAAATAAGGCACATGTCTTTCTGGAGGGAGGTCATTTGTGAGAAACAGAGGGTGTGACCATATAGTCCAAGAATCATTTCCAAACAGGTAACCGTGAACCTCAGAATAGAGACAGCCATGAACACACCTGAGGCCACTCGAGGCTAAGAGGCGAGGTGAACCTCAGCAAATAAAAGGGGATATAAAGGATGAGCTTGGGGCACAACTCTTTTGGTGTTGGAAGATGTTGGGCTAACAGGTTAGTCCTTTTTTTATTTTTTGGTACTGGGGGTTGAATCCAGGGACATTCTACCACCATGCTACACCCCCAGTCCTATTTTGTTTTTTATTCTGAAACTTAGTCTCACTAAGTTACTGAGGGCCTCATTAAGTTGCTGAGGCTGGCTCAAACCTGTGATCCTCCTGTCTTAGCCTCCCAAGTACTGGGATTACAGGTGTGTGCTAACATGCCTGTATCAGGTTAGTCTTAATTCCTAACATTGTCCCATGGGGGTGAGGGAAGGAAAAAATTTCTAGGCAAAATAGAGAAGGCAGTTTCAGATATTTTCATTGTAATGAAAATGGGACGCCTCCCTGACCACCTCCAGGGGCCTCTCCTAGGTCTTTCTTGTTCTCTCTGTGTGCCACCACAGCCTGCCGTCTACCTGCCTCAGTTCTTCTCATGTGTCAGAATACAGATGGCCCCTGACTTACATTGGTTTGACTTATGTTTTTTTTTTCTTTTTTGGTATAATGATAGCGTGAAGGCAATACGTATATGGCACACAGCATATTTTGAGTTTTGAGTGAGAGGTGAGCTAGGCTGGACCGTCTCTGCTGTCGAGGGCTTACTGGCTGGCTAGGAAGATAGAAATGTCAGTAAATTATTTCAGTGAAGTGTGAAGAGGATGACAAGAAGGAAGAACAGGGTGCTGGGATCCTCTCCCACACTGTGGGCAAACTCTCAATTCCCACTTGGTTAGTTTCCTTATTGACCAATGAAAATGCCACATGTTCCTTCCTTTGAGCATTTTCTCAATATCCCTCTCTCTATGACTCCCTCCCCTCCTGTCGAAACTTTTCTGTCCTTTGAGCCCCAAATCAAGTCCTACCTTCTCTGTTGATTTTTTTTTTCTGATCATAAAGCCTACAAAGAACCCTTAATCCCACATACCTACAAACACCTGTAATGAAGCCAAACCAAGGTTCCAAGTAGCACTGATTGTCAGGAAAGGAGTGCATGGCCCCATCATCCCAGCCTGCAGTGGGAGGTGGCAAGAGACCACTCAGCCCTCCCAGCCCTTGTCCAGCCCTCAGTGCTGCAGGTACTGCACACACCCTGCCTCCTTGCTTCACGGCCACACTGCAAATACTCATCATCCCTGTTTTGCAGAAGAAAACACCAGGCTGCAAAAGCTAAAGTAACTTGCCTGGGTTTACCAGGTTGTCAGATGCCTGCAGGAGGTGACCAGGATTGTCACAGCCCTCACAGCTTTCCTGGCCACCACTGCCTCCATGGTCAGCCTCTGAAGTCAGAAGCTGCTTCCCATCTGGGAGGGAGCACAGTAGGAATTTGAGCCCCCATCCCCCAACTTGCTGAGTTTCTAGGGGAAGAATCACCAGTCCACTCTCCTCCCAGCTCTGAGCTGCAAATAATAGGCAGTATTGCTATGCCTGAGCACATGGAGCCTGGGGACCCCCACTCAGGCACTGCTGGCCCATTGGTCACATGCCTGTGGCTACACTGGTTACTTATCTTCCTTCCCTGGTGCACAGGGTGATCAGGTGTGGTAGAAGCTGGCTCAAAAGATGCAGGACAAGCCTGGTGCAGTGGTGCCCACCTATAATCCCAGTACTTGGGAGGCTGAGACAGGAGGATTGCAGGTTTGAGGCCAGCCTTGGCAACTGAGATCCTGTTTCAAAATAAAAAAATACAAAAGGGCTGGGCATATAGCTCAGAGGTAGAATGCCCCTGTGTTTAATCCCCAGTGACAAAAAGAAAAAGAAGAGGAGGAAGAGGAAGAGGAGGAGGAGAAGGAGGACGAGGAGGAGGAGGAAGAGGAGGAGGAGGAGGAGGAGGAGGAGGAGGAGGAGGAAAGAGACACAGAGCATCCCGCGATGACAGCAGTGGTGTGTGCTGGTGGGGAGGGGGCTGCAACTCAGATTCCAGCCCTGTCTCCTCTGCAGCCTTCAGAGTTGTCACTTATTGCAGCTTCTGTGTCAGGCGCTGAGCTAAATTCTTCACACACTCTGTCTCCTCGCATTCTACAGTTGCTGGAGTTGAGTGTAGCATAAGGGAGGTAGCTGTTCCAGTGACACACCATCTTGCTGGGTGCCAGGTATGGGTGGTCCTTGACTTCTCTGCACAGCCCTTGAGTCAGGTTGTCAGGGGCCCACCGCTCTGAGTAAATGGCGAAGACATATCACTGGAGGTGAATACCTGTCCAGGTGAGAAGGGATCCAAAGCCATAAGACAGGAATTCTGTCTCTCTCCTTCCTAAAAACATACACACATAGGACAGCCATTTTCACTCTCTAGAATACACATGCACAAACACCCCCCCAAACACACACACGCACACCCACATGTGTGCATACATCTTATTCTTTTGGGGTTTTTTTGGTACTGGAGGTCAAATCCAGGGGCATTCTACCTCCAAGCTACACCCCCAGCCATTTTTATTTTTTATTTTGAAATAGAGTCTGGCTAAGTTGCTGAGGGTCTCACTAAGTTCAGCCCCCAAGTACTGGAATTACAGGTGTGTGCCACCACACCTGGCCACATCTTACTCTTATCTCTTAAGAACTACCCCATGGGAATGCTGGGGGAATCATTAGAGATTCTCTAATAGGAAATAACTAAACATCCTTCCATATTAATAAGTATTTCTCCACAACATTAATCTATTCATAAAAAGAAAATGGGCATGGTGGCACACGCTTGTAATCCCAGTACTTTGGGAGGCGGAGACCGGAGGATCCGGGTTCGCGGCCAGCCTCAGTGCTCTCTCTGTCTCTCTCTGTCTCTCTGTCTTTCTCTCTCTCTCTCTCTCTCTCTCTCTCCCTCTCTCTTTCTCTCTCTCTCTCTCTGTCTCTCCCTCTCCCTGTCTCTCTCTCTCCCTGTCTCTCTCTCTCTCCCTGTCTCTCTCTCTCTCTCTCTCTCTCTCTCTCTCTCTCTACCTAGTGAGGCCCTCCGCAACTTCGTGAGACCCGGTTTCAAAATAAAGTATAAAAAATAGGGCCGGGGGCGTAGCGCGGAGGTAGAAAGCCCCTGCGTTCAATCCCCGGTACTG
>PVJS01004725.1:0-67616 GCA_004027185.1 Glis glis
GGCCGGGGGTGTAGTGCAGAGGTAGAACGCCCCTGGGTTCAATCCCCGGTACCGCAAAAAAAAAAAAAGGTATTGGGTTCTAAGTTATCTTTCTTGTATGCACTATACAAACCAACGACTGTGCAGAAAAAAGAGCGGGGCTTCTGAGAACCTTGAGTGTCTACTGAGCTATCTTCACTATATCCTTCACTATATAAATATATATATATATATATATATATATATATATATATATATACATAGCAGTTTTCACTATGTCCCTATCTTCACTAATATCCTCACTACTCCCTTGGTGTCAAAGCAATTTTAGATAAAAGTAATCAAATGTCTTTCCTTTGAGTGGCATCTGATTGAAATTATCGCCACTTCTGGCAAATATGTAAGATGGAAACGTGTATCCACATGGTCTAGAAGGATGAGAAATAAGTCAGACACCACGACAATGCCGAAGCCCTTAATACAAGGCAGAAGACAGGAAGCACAACAGGTTCCCTTGCAAAGTGGCCCCCTCCAGACGACAGGAATGGCTGCCGCAGGCTTCTGAGCGATGCAGAAAAGCCTCAAGCTGAGCGGCCAGCGGAGGCTATAGACGCACTTCACGCTCGCTCTTCGCTGCCATCTCAATCCCCTGGGCTTCAGTGGTAACTTTGCCGAAATAAGCAACCTCAGAAGACTTTAAACACAAGGGTATTTTGATCTATTTATTTTGAGAACAGACTCTTTTCCAGTCCATTGCGACACCCAACAGATGTACAGCAAGGATGGATTCATTGCTAGTCTTCTCTTACAGCACTACAAATGCATGCGGCTAATTATATAACCACCTGCGGTTGTGCAGATGGAAACATCTCGGCTCCAGCTGGAACTCACACCAAGCTTGGAAGATGCTTGGCAACAGCAGTTACAGGCATTGGCAGCCAAGGACTGGAATGGCTTGGCCTGTTTTCCCTTTCGGGTTCCAAACTACACCTTAGGGGAGCAGAGGTTACCCATACTTTAAAATATTTCTCCAAGGGGCTGGGCTGGCTAGGATGACTGGTATCCTTTAATTCTGCAGTCTCATTTCAACTCCGTATGATTCAGTACTTCCTTGGATGTGGCCAAAGGAAGTGCGTTTATCTTGTTTATTCCTTTTATTTCATGTTATTGATTTCTGAGAAATATAAAAGGATAATTAGTAGAAGTAGTGAGACAGAGCAACAGCTCACTGCCTAACGTGCAGATGAGTCAATACTATGGCACCAGTTTATGCAAAAAGAAAGAGCTTTATTGCACAGTCAGCCAACAGGAGGTCAGGAGCACAAGGTTCAAATCTGCCTCCCCAATGGGTTAGTGGCAAGGGAATTTCTAGGAAAGGGGAGGGAGAAGCTGCTTGCCCATTAGATGGTGAGAAGGGAGAGTTTTATGGTTCCTTTGTGCAAAAAAAAAAAGTCTTCATACCTCTTCACAGGTCTCATGTTTCTTTTAGGGGGGAATTATGTTTTGTGGGGGAGAGTTTGAGCTTACGATGTGAAATGGTCATGTTATAGTTAGATATAGAGTGGCCCCTTGAAGAGCTTATAAATTGGTGTCTGGAGTTGATGTAATTGAGCCATGAGAGTTGTAATCCCAGCAGTGGATAAATCCATTGTAATGGATTTATCTGGGCTGGAAGGTGTGGCTAGAGGTGGGTCCCTGGGGGTGCAGCCTTGGGGATTATATATGGTTCCTCTTCCCTAACTTACTCTCTTGCTTCCAGCCTCCATGATATAAGGACCACAGCCCATGTGCTCTCCCTCTCTCCACTTCCCACCGCCATGCCCTGAGATCCATTGTCCCTGGCTTCACATGCACTAAACTGTGAGCAAATAAATCTTCCTTCCTCTAAGTTATGTGGTCAGCCTTTTTAGATTATAGCTGTGAGAATGCTGACCAGAACAGGTCAGTAACCAGACAGGTTGACTACTTCTGTGCATGTCCGTATTTGCTGATGCTATTTTGGGGTTTTGTGTGTGTGTGTGTGTGTGTGTGTGTGTGTGTTAGTTGGGATTGAACCAAGGAGTATTCTACCTCTGAGCTACACCCCCAACCCTATTTTATTTTTTATTTTGAAACAGGGTCTTGTTAAGTTGCTGAGGGCTTCCCTAAGTTGCTGGTGCTGACTGCAAAACTGGGATCCTCCTGTCTCAGCCTCCCAAGTATTGGGATTACATGTTTGTTTTTGAAAATCCACTTCAACCTGTCCCTGGGTAGATTCTGGAGGCTTTTCCTAGAAGACAACCTGAGCTCTTTGTTATTGGAGGAATTTGTGTTCCAGTGGCCTTATCTACTTTCAGTAGGTATACCATGGATTATTTATGCTAACAGTTATGCTAATAGACTTGTATCCTTTTGAGAGAGACGGAAATGGCCTGGGGGCTCTGGGCTAGCTGGGAAGAGCATACAGTGAAGTCCAGATACTGAGCCACACGTCCACATTTCATTTATATCCGTTAATGTCTCCTATATCATTTTATGAAGTTGTGACTGCTAGGACTGGTAATAAGGAGAAAAGTTGCATCTGCTGTAAAAATTTCTGAAAATCTGAATGTGTTCCAGACGTTTTTCCCTGTTTTTAAGGAGGGTCTTTACCAGGGTTTAAGAATACATCTACAAAGCAAAACAGAATAATAACCTCCCTCAGGTCTGGCTGTGAAAAACAGTGGGTGTGTTAATTTTGTGTGAACCTAAGGTCTAGTTGCTTCTCTTGAGATATTGGAAACCAGCTTGTGGTTTATTGCTTCTCTTTGAAATGGTCATTCCAACACATCACACATGGCTTTGTGAAAACCGCTAGGCATTTTTGAAAACATGATGAAGTCAGGCATCTGCTCATACCAGCCCAGTGATGTGAAGACAGGGAATAATCTACATTAAACACCCTTTGCAAGCCAATCTTCAGAGAGATTCATGGTTTATTCAGAGCACATTTAAAGCTTGCAAATTACATTCACTTGAGGTTTATCGCTTATTCTTTATCATACTCCTTGGGGAAAATGAGGCATTATTCATATTAACATTATTACTGTATGATTATAATTCCTATTGACAAGATAAAAAGAATAAAGTCGAGAACAGCCACTTGATTTATCTGAGGCCACAAAGCAAGTTAGAGCCAAAATTGGAATTTCATGACTCAGAATTATCATGCTGTTTAAATCAAGCTGATAGATGTATATTAAGCTGCTACTACCAGTCTAGCGATATGATAGACACAGAAGAACACATTAAAGAAAAATAAAATGAGCCCCTCTCCTTGATGCGAGTTCTAATCTGAGGGCAGACAAAATTTTATCACAACAAAACAACTGGAGAATGACCTAAAACAAGATGAATTTCAAGCATGAGGCGCTCTGAATGCCAGGAAGTTAGCAGCCCTTATGTCTGTTGATGCTGCCTCTGCTGGCCCTCGTCACCCCCTCTGCTGAGACTAGCTGGCCCTGCACAAGCCAGTCCTCTCCAGCCACCACTGGATCGCAGAAATTTTCCTTGCTACCCCAACACCTATCCTTTCTTCCTAAGTGGGCTCCTCATGTCCAGGCCTGGTTATTCTTTAACCTATGTTAGAAGTAAATTTTTATGGCCTTGTTTAAAAAAAAAAAAAGACACATAGTTGAAAGCAGCTCTGCAAGGCAAATTTTACTTTTTGCAAAAAGGGTTCCCATCACCAGGAAGGTCTGGCGTACAAGGAACAACATGGAGGAAATTACTGGGCATTCTATCTTCAGCGCAGGACTTCTGTGCTGTGTTTCTATTGGTGGGCACACAGCCTCACAATCTTTACGCCATTGGCTGAAGAGGACGCCGGGGCAGGGGTTGGCACTCACAATTTTTAGGAAATGCTATCTACAAAAATACAAGCACAGGTACACAGATACAGTTACACAAATGGCAGCTTTACAACATGGAGCCCAAGTGAAGCTATTCCTTTGATAGAAAAGATCTATTTCTCACACCTATTACCACCAATATATTCTTTCTTCTGAAAGTGATCATGTCACTTCTATAAAAAAAAAAAAAAAACTCCTGGATACTTCCAGCTATGGTAGTATTAAAAGGTAAGCAAATCTTCTCCATAGATAGAAAAAAATAGGTAGAAAATATATATCTGTCTGTATATATGTATACATAAAGATATATGTAGATATATAAAGATGTAGACATATGTATAAATCTATATCTATATAAACATACATAGGAAGATAGAAGAAAAAAGAAATAGGTAGAAAATATAAAAACCTGGTGCGACAGTTCCTCGTATGTTTACTCTCTCCCAGTTCTCTCTTCTAGGCCTATCTCTCCCAAATTCCTCAGAAAGCTGCAAAAGTCAAAGTTGAAACACATAGTTGAAAGCAGCTCGGCAAGGCAAATTTTACTTTTTGCAAAAAGGGTTCCCATCACCAGGAAGGTCTAGTGTACAAGGAACAACATGGAGGAAATTACTGGGCGTTTTATCTTCAGCACGGGACTTCTGTGCTGTGTTTCTATTGGTGGGCACACAGCCTCACAATCTTTACACCATTGGCGTAAAGAAACAACAACAAAAGAAAACACTATAATTACTTTGTGCACTATTATCAAGACAGATATGATATCTTGAGAAATCTGTAATTTAGGGGACTTTCCAGCTTATTTATTGATACAAAAATGGAGACCACAATCAGCCTAAGGATCCTGAAAATGATCACACCATCATAAACTGACGGTGATCGCCAGGCTGGGGTCATCCTCACAGGCCTCCCCACACTCACCCTTCACCAAGTTTCTTTTCAAAGCTGAGCCCCGAACCCCCAAAATATGTCTCTTTCTGAGGATGGCCCACATTCTCCCTTGAATGTATATTTCTTACTTTCCTAAATAAATCTGTCTACATCGATGACTGGCTCATGCTGAAATTCTTTTCTGTCATGTTAGCCAAGAACCCCACCAGTCCTGAGTTGTGTCCCCTTTTCCCCCCACTGGGAACTTCTCCAGACCCTTTATGGAATCAGTCCTTGTCCCATGACATATATATATATATATATATATATATATATATGAACAAAATTATTATAAACAAGCATTGCAATGTGCTTGAAATCAAAAAAGGCAAGCATCAAATTGAAAAGCATGTATTCATGAAAAACTCTAAAACTTTAGGTAAGAGCAGCAGGAGTCTGTGACCTTATCAACTGAAAGGTCTCCCATTCCCTTCCAGCTTGACAAAAGTGATAGTTTACCAGGGTGAGAAAACATCTTAAAAACCAGCAGTCATTCTGCCCAAAGAGAGCAGACTCAATTTGGGGCAAAGACAAAAATCTAGGCAGATGATACCATGACTTGGAGAATTCAATGTCTCTGCCAGCCTGAGGTTGGAGACCTGATTGGAATGGGGGGAAAACAGCCAGAAATTTAGCAAAAAAAATGAGAGATCCATAGAGTGACTGCATGAGCTCCCAACACATCTCTGACTGATGGGAAAACTACATACAGCCCAGGCAAAGTGAGACAGACTGAGAACTGCCTGAGCTCTGAATATGTCCCTAAAACACACCCGTCAGCAGAGGGTGGGAGCTTCACGGACTGGTGCTGTTTGAGCAAAATCGCTTTCCATTTACCATTATACAGGAGTAACCCTAGGAGGCCAGGAAAATGTAAAAATAAGAACAAAATATTGAACAGAGATGGAGATGCATACCAGGAGAAAACAAACTCCACATCTTAAGATCATGTAAATTGCAAAAAAAAGTCAGATTTTAGAACTCTTGCATTTCTGAAATGCACAATATACAATAAAAAAAAATCACACAACATGCAAAAAATAGAAAAGTGTGACCTATTTATTCTCAGGGGGAAAAAGAAGTAAAATTGTCTCTGAGGGGGCCTAGATGCTAGATTGAGCAGACTACAAAGTAGTGAGTTTAAATAGGTTCAAGCTGGTCTTGATGGTGCATGCCTGTAATCACAGTACTTGGGAGGCTGAGACCAGAGGACTGCAGGTTCAAAGCCAGTCTCAGCAACTTAGTGAGGCCCTCAACAACTCAGTGAGATCCTGTTTCAAAATAAAAAATAAAAAGAGCTGGGGGTATAGCTCAGAGGTAGAATACCCCTGAGTTCAATCCCCAGTACCACAAAAAGAAATTATATACTTTTATATATGTTCAAATAATTAAAGGAAGTTATCTTTAAGGAATTATAGAAAAATGCGATGACAGTGACTCAAATTAATCTCAATAGAGAAATAGAAACAATTTTTATAGTCCAAATGGGAATTTTAGAGTCAAAAATTTCACTTTATGGGCTCAACAGCAGGTTTAAAATAGCAAAAGAAATAACCAGTGAACTTGGATATAAATCGGTAGGAATTATCCAATCTAAAAATAAAAAAACAAAAAGACTGAAGAAAAACATAGCCTCAGAGACCATGAGACTGTCCTCACAGGGGACACCATCAAGTGACCAACCTCCATGTAATGGCAGTCACAAAAGGAGAAGAGAGAGAAAAGCAGGAATATTTGAAAAGAGAAGAGACAGAACTTCTCAACTTTTTTTTTCTTTTTGGTACTGAGGATTGAACTCAAGTGTGTTCTTCCTCTATCTCTATCTAGCTCTATTTTTTTTTTTAAACAGGGTCTCACTACGTTGTGGAGGGCTTTACTAAGTTGCTGAGGCTGGTCTTGAACCTGCAATACTCCGGTCTCAGCCTCCCAAGTACTGGGATTACAGGAATGCATCACCACACCTGACTACTTCACAACTTTTATAAAAATTCATTAATCTATGGATCCAAATAGCTCAACAAACCACAAGTATAATAAACACAATGATTCATATCTAAACAAATCAGTCAAACTGTTAAAAAAAAAAAGGAGAGAGAGGAAATCTTGAAAGTTGGCATTGCCTGTGTTAGTTTTCTACAGCTTCTATAACAAAAGCAGGACCTTATAACAACAGAAATACACCTTTCATGTTCTAAAGACCAGATGCTTAGAATGAGTATCTCTGGGCCAAGAGCAAAGTGTCGACAGGACCACGTGTCTTCCAGACATTCTAGGGGAGAATTTGTCTCCTGCCTTTTCCAGACTCTGCTGTCTCTCACCATTCCTTAGCTTGTGGCCAAATCACTCCAATCTTCTCTATAGATTCCCTCATTTATTGGCTTACTGCCCTCTTTTCAAAAAAGAAAAATTGCTTGATGCCCCCTTATTTTTATTCATCATCCCCCAATTGCACTTGAGGCTACTTCTGCTCCCCTGGATCGTTACAGTATTGCCCTGGGGGAGGTATCCCCAACTTTGGGAATGTATGTTAAATCTAGGCCAACATCTTCAAATTTCTCTGTTTCATTTCCACCTCTCTCTCTTTCACCACTCCACCCCCATGTGTGTACGAGTGTGCAACTCTCCCTCTTCCCCCTTCTTATAAGGATATCTGTGTTGAATTTAGAGCCCACCCAGAAAAATCTAGATAATCTTTTCATCCTAAACCCTCACATGAAGCGCACCTGCAAGGACCCTATGTTTACCATCTAAAGTCACATTCACAGGTTCCAAAGTTTCAGACATAAAGATCTGCTGGAAGGCCATATTTAGCTATCACACTACACATTCCAAAAGCTTACTACAAAGCTAGAGTAATCAAGAAAGTGTGGTATTGACATAAAAACAGACCTACAGATCAAGGAACAGAAAAGAGCCCAGAAATTAACCCTACGCTCATGGCCAACTTATTTTCAACTCTGTTGCCAAGGAAATCCAATAGGTATTGACTTCTCAAGAAATGGTGCTTGGGATAATTGACTATCCATAAGAAATAGGAGAATTTTAATTGTTACTTAATTCTATAAACAAAAATCAGCCCCCCCAAAATAGACAATTTTTAAAAATGGTTAGTAGACCTAAATATAAATGCTAAAAATTACAAAGCTGCCTGGACTGGGTCTTCTTGGGAATGCTTTGCAAGGAAGTTGATCCTTTTTTACCTAAAGAGCTTTTCCTAAAAATTCTGACTTTGTTTCCAGTGTGTTTTTTTTTTTTTTTCTGAGACAGCGTCTCACTATATTGCCCAAGTTGGTCTTGGACTTGCAATCCTCCTGCCTCAGCTTCCAAAGCAGCCGGGACTACAAGCGTTCGCCACAGCTCCCAACTTCTAGTGCGCATTTCTTAAGTGTATTGAATTGTTTCCACTTCTCTTGAGAAATAAATGTTTTCAGTGTAAAAAAGAAAAAAAGAAGGCATTTCTAAAAAAAAAAAAAAAGACTGTATAGGAAGATATGGAAGATATTGCTAAGAAACAAAAATCAAAGAAAGCAAGTGGAATTTAGCGCAGATTCCAGAAACCTAAAAGAGGTGGGCTCTAAGACAGAGTGGAGACAGGATAATGTTGGGTTATACTTACAATAAAAAAGGAGGTAAGAGACCACACACACACACACACACACACACACACACAAAAGCCAAGTGCAGGGCAGTGTTTGAAGGGCTGAACACCTGCAGAATTTATTCACCACAACTTTAAACAGGGAAGAAGGATTCACATGTATTTTACCCGATCTGCACTTTGCATGTGATATCTTATTTACTCTCCCTCTAACCCTCTGAACTGAAGCAGTTATCATGATTGGCATTTCAAAGACAGGGAAAGTGAGACCCACATGTGATTTGTGCATTGTAGTAGAGCTAGTGGATATAACCAGAACTCACATCTACGTGTGTCCGACTGTACTGTTGCCTACCTTTCACAACTCTGTGTTCATTAAAATTACTAGTGCCCCTAAAGAAAGGAGCAAAGGTCCTGATGTATCGTAAGTGCTCTGCACAAGTTTTAAATTACCCTTACCCCATTTGTTCCAGACTCTAATAGAGAAAGCTAAAGGAGGTCCTAGTTGCTCACAATGAACAAATTCAGTCTGCAAACGCTGCTGCCCAAGGATCTCAGGACCTGGGAAAAGGGAAGTATGCCAGCTTCCAGGGATTTGCAGCCAGGACAGCAAAGCCCTTTCAATAGACTTCTTAGACCCTGTATACATCGCAGAGGGATCCTGTGAAGTCACTACAATGAGCATAAAAAGGACAGACGCGGAAAGCAGAGAAAAACATAAAGAACACAAGAAAGAAAGAAATCTTTGACCTAAAGAAGAGCTAACAACCCTGGCATAATGAAGTTGTAGTATTTGCTCCTCTCTTTAGCAAATCCATATACATTTATTTATCCAGTCATTCCTGTTGGCTTAATGTCCCAATTAAAGACCAAACATGCACTAATTTAGACGAAAATGGAAATTACTACATGATGTGCTGGTGATGAAGCAGGAGTGGGTGGAGCGCCTCCCTGTGCAGCCTGTGGGAGGAAAGGAGAAAGAGTAATGAGAGAGCTGGTGGCTGAGCTGTGGTGTTAACTTACTAACTTCAGTAACTAATGTATAGTAGGAAATAATGTGGTTTTTTTTTTTTTGCGGTACTGGGGATTGAACCCAGGGACATTCTACCTCTGAGCTACACCCTCAGCCCTATTTATTATTCTTTATTTTGAAACAGGGTCTCACTAAGTTGTGGAGGGCCTCACTGAGTAGCTGAGGCTGGCCGCAAACCCGGAATGTTTAGGTAATAATAACAACCAGTCCTCACTGGACACTTGCTAAGTGCCTTCCTGGGTTAGCAATGTGTGCATTATTCACAGTCGTAGGAGATTCCCTGATCATCCCTGTGAGGACACTGGAACTGGGAGTGGTGATTCTTTGTGTGGAGCCACAGAGCTGGCAAGTAGTAAACTCAAAATTAGAGCTAAGTCTGCTCAGCCTTAGAAAGGAAGCCCCTAATTGTAGCTTTACATAGACTCTGCAAACCCCACCCCAAGCTGGCCTAAAATAGCACATCTTTCTACTCCTCTTCTCCCCCAAAAAACATCTGGCAAAATCATGATATATAAATAATACAAATATCTTTTGACTTTTCTTGCATTTCCTTCAGGGAGCTGCTTTTATAATATAACAATTCCACTCTCAAAAAGTGCATTAGTCACTATGGAAACAGTTAATTCATTGATAAGAGTGGATATCTTTTATTAATAAGGATACAACAGTATATGTGACCCAGAATTTGTAATTCTGCACAGAGAGGCATCTCAGGAAAAACAAATGTCTAGCAGTATAGCACTGTGGCCTCAACAGGAGCTGCGACTGAATGTCAATGCAGGATAGCTAGGCATGAGGAGCTCATTTTGCAAATCTCCCAGGGTTTACTAAGTACTGGTCTCCCCAGACCTCATTTCCCAAACCCGCCACCAGCACAGCAGCAACAACCGACCTGCTGAGCACAAAGTGGTCCCCATCCTCCCCACCCCATCATCCTGGAGGGCTTTCAAGTGAGGGCGAGGTGGCCCAACAGTTACTGGGCCTAATTAGCACCCCCACCCACTGGAACACTCCCTCTCCAAATCCCCTGGCCTTCCACACAAAAGCTGCAAATTGCTTTCCAACCTTTGAAGCCTTCCCAGGAAGCCCCAAGAAACAGCTTCCTAGCTGTGGCTTTAGTGCCCAGCACCCCCTGATCAAAAGCCTGGGCAAAGGGCAAGAGAATCAGCTCCTGATGGGCAGCAGCTTTAGAGAGGGGCTGATGCCTGGAGCTAATCAGGGCCAGCTGCGGGGAAGACAAAGAGCTGGTATGTAAAAACCTAGCCTCTGCGTGGATTTGCCCATTCCGACATAAGTCAATACCAAAGCTGAGGCCCTGCACCCTCCTCTTCCTTTCCTCCCCTTGCTCTTCTTTGTCGTCATTGTCTTCCTCCCCCTCGTCTTCTTCCTCCTCCTCTTCCTGTTCCTCCTCTCCTTCCATTTCCAGGAGGCCTTGGCTCTAGTTTCAGGTTCAAGGAGAGCAAAGTCAGTCTATTAGTTCACTTTCTCGTCACTATGACCAAAATACCCAACAATAGCAATGTAGGATAGGAAGAAGTTTCTTTGGACTCTGACTTCAGAGGTTCGGTCCATGGTTGGTGGCTTTAAGGCCAAAAGATGGCGGCTGAAGGCACGGTGGAGGAAAGCTGAGCTCTACTCATGGTGGCTGGAAGCAGAAAGATAGAAAGTGGCCAGGGACAGATAGAGTCCTCGAGGCCACGCCCCAGTAACCCACCTCCTCCAGCCAGGCCCCACTTCTCAACCTTCCTGCACTGGGGACTGGACTTTTAACACTAACGCTTTGGGCAGGGGACATTCCAAACCCAAACCATAAGCCAGGGACAGAGGAGCCTTCGGTATCAGGATCCCTTCACCTCCTCGCCGCCACTCCTCCATTTCACTCATCCTGCACTGGGATTCTGGCTCTGCCGCCCACTAGTGGTGTGAGTCTGAACTTGTTCCATGACTCTCTAGGCCTTAGTCTCCCCCTCAGACCGCTGAGTCTGCGTGAAAGCTCCTCCGCCCAGTATCCAGGGGTCTCAGGAAAGCATCTCTTCTCTGCACCTTGTTTTCATACACTAAAGGGGGACAGTGGTAACAAGCGCATTCAGGCAGGAACTGGAGCCATGCGAGTAGAGACTGTGACTCCAAAGCCCTGGTGAGCGGGGCTGAGGGTAGGAGCTAGAGCTGCAACTAATGACAAACCCCTTCAGCCTGGCCAGCAGCCAGCTTGCCAAGGGACCACAGATCATGGCTTTCTGACAGGCAGTGGTCACGGTCATAGTACGCAGTGGTGGCAATATGCAGGAACTAACCCCGTGGCCTCGTGTGGGTCCCTGTCTCATCAGCCACTTTAACGCTGCCTTCCCAACTCTAGACTGCAGGGCCCCCTCCCCAGCTCCAGCTGCAGCCCAGCGACACACAAGCTTAAAACATCCCTCTTTGACTTTTTTCTGCTCTTGTTCTCAAAGCCCAGAGTACTGCTGAGAAGCATCACTGAAACGTGCCACCCAAGTTCATAATAGAAGCTGCCCACCATTGCTTCCGTCGCTGTGTGTCCCTAGAACACTCCTCATGGTGGCCCTCTCAGAAGAGTATCCCGCCACACACACTCTTCCACTGGATCAGGATCATGAAAAACTCTTCTCCTCCCTTCTGAGTCAGCCAGGAGGTGCAGAACAGTGGGTAAGGGTACCCACTCTGGAACTCGGTCTGAATCCTGGCCCTCTGTGGACTGTCTAGGTGACCATAACATGTCCACTAGCTTCACTGAGCCTCATTTTCTGCATCTGTAAAATGGGTGGGTCTAGAAATTAAAAGAGGGTATTCATGGAAAACAATTAGTAGAGTAACTCCAATACCTTAAGCCCCAAAGGAATGTTGGTTATTATGCCCTGTCACTGTATCTTTGCCCTCTTACCTATCTTTTACGTTTTCCTTAAGAGAAACTATGCCCCTCCATCTTTACAAGTATAAAATCCCCTCCTGTTCTTTCCCAGTATTAGTATTTATTCCTCTCCTTTGCCTTCTATTTCTATGCATATTGGTAGATGACTGACACAAGAAAATATAAATAAGAAGTCTAGGAAAGTCCTCTTTGTTACTAATAACTAACTAATAATTAAATAAATGGATGTTAAAATAGTCTAAATGTCTACTTTATATCTACTAAAGTAATAAAGTCATTTCTATTCATTCTTTTTCTTTCTCTATTTTCTCCCCTCCCCGTGGTGCTGTGGATTGAACCCAGGGGCATTCTACCACCAAGTTACACCCCCAGCCCTATTTTATTCTTTATTTGGAAGCAGGATCTCACTAAGTTGCTAAGAACCTTGCTAAGCTGCAGAGGTTGGCCTCAAACCTGAGATCCTCCTGTCTCAGCTTCCCCAGTACTGGGTTTACAGGCATGCACCACCACCATGCCTGGCCATTCTTTTTTTTTTTTTTACAAATGTCAAAACACCTTCAGGAAAGTTGAGGAAAAACAGACAAGGTGGCAGGACTCTAAAATGGCATAATCTTTGCAGAAAGCAATTTAGAAGTGGTGACAAGAGTCATAAAAATGTTTATACTCTTTGACCCAGGAATATCAGTTTGGAGAATTTATCCCAAGAAATTAATCCTAAAGCAAAAAAAATATATATATTGAGTTCTGCAAAGATGTTTATGGCTGCTTTAAATATTATCACTTGGAGCTGGAAACGGCCAGCCCTGCGAGACTGACTAACCTGCTCAGATACTGCACACTCGGGGACAAGATGTGTCCTTAGATGTGGCAATTATGTTGGAGGAAAGAAGAAAGTATTTATTGTGCATCGCTGTTACCATAACTGCCTTCAAGAACTCTGCACAGGTGTGAAATGGACCACACAATGATGTGAAGACAAAGCAGAATTTGGAATCCAATGGCCATAAAAATAACAAACAATAAAGTATTTGTCTTTTAAAACCATAAAATGGAAACAGGCAGTAGAATTTTTGAAATAGTTAGGGCTACAAATGGCTTACGTGTTCTTTGCTCTCGCTTCACTCCGCTGATAGAATACTATCGCAGTCCTACTAAAAGGCAGGCTAAGGCACTGGGACAAGAGGCAAAAGACGATGCCCCTGCCATCAAAACTCAGAATCTAGACAGCTACTCAACAGAAAACCATCATACGATACGACAAGGGGTGGACAAACAGGGAAGTGCAGATGCTCCCGGAACACCCAGATGGCTGGGCGGGAAAAGGCTTTCTGGAAGAGGCATTACCTGCGCTAAGAGGAGAACTTATCCAAGCAGAAAGGCTGTGAGAAAGGAAATTTCAAGCAGAGAGAACAGTACTGGAAGGCAGATGATTTGTATCAAAGAGCATGGCGCCTTCTGGAAACTGCAGGTGGTTTAATAGAGCTGAGGCATAGCATGCTGGAGGGTGGACAGAGTTAAGGCTGGAGAAGTGAGCAGGAGCCAGGTCAAGTAGGGTTGGCATGTTGCAGACTATAAATTGTACACAGGGGGTTCTGGAAAGTTCCAAAAGACTTGAAGAAGTGAAGTGATATAATGACAGCTATCACAGACGCGATGATGAGTACTGATGGGTAGGTGACTTTCTAACATGAATTGTTTTATAGAGTGAATATGTAATCAAAAAGAAAACCGTTGATTCTCAACTAAATTCCCCTCTGTGCACTAACATTCCTAAGCCATGTGTCCTTTATCTTAAAACAATAACAAGATGCTTATTCAATTGTGCTGCCTACAAAGGGTACAGTGGTAATCCCAGTACTTGGGAGGCTGAGACAGGAAGATCATGGGTTCGAGGCCAGCCTCAGCAACTTAGTGAGACCCTCGGGAACTTAGCAAGACCCTGTTTCAAAATATAAAAATGAAAAGGGCCAGCCCTTTTCCAAAGGTATAGCTCAGAGATGGGATGCCCCTGGCTTCAATCCCCAGTAACCTTGCCAAAAATTGTGCTGCCTATTTTAGCTATTGCTCCCCAATTTCTTGAATATGTGGCAAATGTCTCCTATTTCTATGCCACCATCCCAGATTTTCTCCTGAACCTACTTTGGTGAGACTTCTATCCCTGAGATCCTACTGCACCAGTTCTCTCAAACACCTGTGTCAATCAAACCACTATTTATTGTTGCTATGCAGTGGGGACCATGTGAGATTGTAGAGATGGAAGGGGACATAAAGCAGTCGTGGTCCTCACACCCCAGGAGCTTATGGAATGGGAGAGAGGGCAGACAAACCCAGAGATCAGTGCGGCCCCCTTGCCTTGAAGACATTTGCAGGAAAATGGATAGAACTAGGTAATATTATGCAAAGTGAGGTGTGCCAGTCTCAGAAAGTCAAGGGTCCTATGTTTCCTCTCACATGTGAAAGCTAGAAAGAAAACAGGAAATAAAAGGGACTTGAGGTAAATAAGGAAGAGACTAGTACAATAGTGGAAAGAGACTGGGGTGGGGAACCCAGAGGGGGAAGGGGAACTTGAGAAGGAAACGGTTCACATAATGTCATGTCCATGTCTAGAGATATCACTACCAATCTCACTGACAGTTAAAGTGAACTCAAAACTCCTAATTCATCCGCTCTGGAAGTTCAAATCCTCCCCATAAAATTTCTACAAGACTCCAGAAATCTCACTCCAAAATCATGATTTCTTCCACCACCTGATACTCCAGCTTGTCTCTGTCACCTGCGTCAAAGGGGGCTCCCAGATGGGAAACTCAGTTCTTTTTATGAGACCTTCTCCCCGTCCCCCCAAACAAAAAAAGAAAAAACTGCTCAGCACCAAGAATTCGCACATGGCATTTAATGCACTGCAAATCTATCATGCAAATGCTGCTGGCGAGTTTAAAATGTTGCAGAGACCATCAGCCATGGTGGAGGTGGGTGGTGTAGAACAGAAGGGACTTCGCTGCTCTTACCTCATCTCCACTCTGTTCCTATCCCTCTCTGATTTCTTTCTCCAACTATTCTCTCCTCTCCTGGGAACTCCAAGCTTTTCTCTTCCCATTAAGCAGAGCCTTTCAGTGGTCCACAACGCCCCCTTGAAAATGCCCTATTCTGGAAATTTCAGCCTTGCCTCTGCCTTTATTAACTGTGAGTTGGGAAAGTCACTTAACTTTTCTGAGCCTCGGACTCCTCTTCCGTAAAATAAGGATAATTATCAGGGTAATATTTTAAAACAATTAATGAGCTCTCCTCTTTCGCATTTCATGTACATAATCTGTATAATCAATCTAAATTGCCCATCTGCCTTACCTGGGGTGAATATAAGAAAATCAAGACAGGTCCTCAAGGAAAACAAACAGAATTATTATTGCTGGGCAGATATGCAAAACAGAAATTTGCAAACAGGCAGTAGTATTGAAATTCGGGGTGTTTTCAAGAAAGAGATTTTTTAATTCTTTTATCTCCCTCCTTTAGTATTATCCAGAGGTTATCCTTGTATAATTGAGGTTATACTTTTGCACAAAGGAGGCCCCAGTCCAATAAGAAGAAAGGGCTTGAAGAAGCTTGTCCTTTCCATCCAGGTGAAAGAGGGAAGGTAGAGATAAGGGAGGGAACTTAGTTCACCAGGATCTCCCCATCATCTGTCTCCAAGTCAAACTCCCAGAGTGGAACAGGTGCGTTCACTAAGATGAGGATGCTTCCGGGGACCAATTAGGAGCTGGGTGGCAATTTAGGAAGAGTTCATGGAGACTTGGACTTTGGTGACCTGACTTCCAACAGGAATTTAGAGAGAGATGGAATCCACAAATGTTAAGAAGGTTGGAGAACCAAGACTTGATGAATAATTAGATATTTCTTCAATTTACAAATTCAGGCTTTAATGTCTGCTATATATGTGATCATCTTCCTAAAATTCTCTCCTTGCCTGATTGATATGATGTTATATTCTTCCCTGCTGTGCTAAAGAGCTGGTGGATCTTTCATGGGATAAGTGGGAAGGAAGTTTGTAGAGGGGATATGGTCTGCTTGGTTTCAAGGCTGTGGCAGTGTTTGCAGCCCATCAGCAGGAACTTTTATAAGATTTGTCATTAAGGTGAAGACAGCTGATAACACTTCCCTACCTCTGACCAAAAAAAAAAAAACCTACTATACCACAGAGTACCTTAATCCAAGGCAAATAAACTAATTTAGAATTTGCAGTTGGCAATTCATCAATATTTGTGTAGAGTGGTGGCAAACACAGTGTCATTAACAACTATTACCTGAATCTAGCTGGGTAATGAAAGAGGCTATCGCTGTTTTCTGTTTATTACTTTAGTCAGCTTAATGATGATAGCAATCACTGGCCTTTCTATGGAATGTAGGGCTATACAAAGCACTTTCTAATACCGCACAGCATTTCATAGCATGTGAGGAAGGCAGTGAAGTAGAATAGCGTCGGCATTTTAGAGAGAAAGGAACTCAGTGTGTGACTTGGAATGCAAAGAAAGAACAAGGTGAAGAAGTCCTCAGTGTCCTTTTAGGAAATACATTTCTATTTCCCATGATCTGACCCCACCAACATCCTCCATGATTACTGGACGATTGCTGACAGCTCTGCCTCACACCGATAAGCCCCTTCAGTGCCCTTGGATGGACGTGCTCTGGGTGGAGACATGGACACTGCCAGTCCTTCTTAGGCTTTGCTTGATCTACTCTGGCTTCTATTTCTCTTAATCACATGAGGTTCTCTATCATTTCCCATCGATCACCATTCATTTTAATGGACAAGTGTACTTGTTAGAATTCTACTGGTTGTAAGTAACAGTCAACTCCAACGTGCTTCTGCAAAGGAAAAAAGGAAGCTGACCAATCAAGTGGAGAAGGGCAGGAACGTAATGCAACCTGAAGAACCCAGGGACCATGGGCGGGAGACTGCCTGGATCCAGGCTCATCTCCATCTCTGCTTCTCTCTTGACGCTGCCTTTGCTTCCAATACTGGACACTGGGTCTATTAATGGGGAGCATGATCATTGAACAGTCTCATGTTTTCTATCTTATGCATTTGGTCACTAAAATTGACAGATCTCTTTGGTCCCAATTCCAAAAGCTCCAAGGAAAGGATTCATTGGCCAACTCTGAGCGAGGAGTCCACTCCTAGGCCAATCAACTGGGCCAGGGAAACTATAACTAGGCCAACTTATAGCTTTATGACCATCGCCATGTAAATAATTTGGTCAAAAACATAGGAAATTTCTAGAAAAGGGGCTGGTGGACAGAAAAGTTCAGAGGTTGCCCCCCAAAAAAAGACAAAACAAACAATAGCACATTGGTTTCCTTCTGCCATGTTTCTACCATATGATTTGACCTGAGCTATAGAAATGTATAGTCTTTGCTATCTTTCCTGTTCTAAACATAACCACTTTAATTTTTTAGCAATTTTACAAAGCCTCAGCTTACTCTTTCTCATGTGGACATATTAATTCTTATGCGTGTCTCCCTCATTTGCTGCATTAAGACCATTTGTAATCATACAATCAATGATCATTTCCCATCCCTCCCACAGATGCACTATCTATTTGAAGTCATTGTCAGGGGACATGACTACATTTTCTCTAAAATGTTTACATTCCCTATATTTATGGTGAAAGTGCTTTAACAAAATAAATCTCAATGTTCATTAAATTTTTCCAAGAACATCCAAGGGCCAGTAATCAGCTACATCCTGAGAGTAGGGATGAAGCTACAAAAGAGACAAGATACTCACAGAGGAATCCTAACATCTACCAAGAGAGTCTAGCAGGAGAGGCAAACACAAATTAAATAGGTCCAAAATGTTAAGTGCTGATGGTGTGTGGTAGCCATGGTGTATGTGAGCCCTGAGAAAGGAGGAACTAGCTCAAGGAGTAACAAATATGAGTAAAAGTCTTAAAATATATACCTCCCTCTTTTTCATCTTTTCTCAGCAAGGAGACTGCAGAGCCATCAGATCATAGAATTACTAAGCTTGGGAATAGAGGTGACCTGAAGGGTCATTTGGCTAAAACTTCTACCTAGGGTAAATATTTCCCCTGTCTGGCCTCCTGACAATTCAGTAGAATTGTAAGGGAACTGGATGGAATAGTTGGGAAAGCAGAGAGTTTGGGGTCAGACAGTCTGGGCTTCAACACTCAACCTCTGTGTGATTGCAGACTGGCATCTAAGCCTCTCTGAGCCTCAGCTAAATGTCACCACATTATCGACCAGAGAGCATTGGTATGGATAGTGGTCTTGACTACTAACCTCTTTGAGGTATCCATCCCATTGTGAGACAAATGGAAATGATAGGAAACTCATTTTTGGATTAAGAGGAAATCTGCTTCCTCTGCATTTTAATGCTTTGATCCCAATTTTGCACTCTGCACAAGGAAAAAATAAAGAAAAATAAAAAGAAATCTTTTCATTCTCCTAATGGTACTGCAGACTGGACTATGCTAAGACACAAATTTCCTTTTTCCATAGACGTCCTCTCCCTGCTAAAGCCAATTCTGGCTTATTGTATCTCCCCTAAATCTATGTATTTTTCCAAATTCAACCACTTCAGCCCTCAGAGGTTCAGACTAGTAGCCTTCACAGTGTCTGCTTATTACAAAAAATGGGCTTTAAATTAAATCTAAGGTGCCACAATTCCATTTCAATAGAATCACATAAAATGGAAATGTCAAAAGTTAGAGAAAGTATAACTGTTTGACAATGGAAGATAGAACCATGAGCTAGAGCAATTCAAACGGGCTCACTGGGTCACACAATAGATGTTTCTGTTGCAAGAAAAACATTGTATGAGATCTCCCGCCTCTCCAAGATCAAATTCATTGTGTTCTAATAAGATGCCAAAAGGAATCCCATTGACAGATCTAAAATATTCAAGCCACAGGCTCTGTGACTGAATGCCAAGTGTTCAGCTCCTTTACACACCATCTTCAGCAGGGCAAATCAAATAAAATGAGGTTTCTTTCATAAGAAAATGACAAACATTTCACTATTCTCATATAATGCAAACTCATCTGACCAATAGTGGACCAACAGTCCAGTTATTTCCATATACTTGCAAATCATATACCAAAATTATATGCAATTTTATATATA
The DNA here is from genome assembly GCA_004027185.1 of Glis glis. Taxonomy (NCBI): domain Eukaryota; kingdom Metazoa; phylum Chordata; class Mammalia; order Rodentia; family Gliridae; genus Glis; species Glis glis. The sequence continues at coordinate 19,434 of PVJS01004725.1, forward strand.
GTCAAATTTCACTCGCTGACTACATTTCCAATTAGGTTTTGTGGAGACGTGAAAAAGGAGAATCAGGGCACCTTAACATCAGCTTAAAATTTTGTGAAATGTAACAATTTGGAAACGACTGCAGACTTCAGAGTTTTTCCATTTTGCCATTTATCTGTCATTGTTGTGTATCCCAGCAGGTAGAGATGTGAATGAATATCTTATGATGAGATCGGGAGTCATGGAAGAGACCCACAATTGCCAATTACATGGTATTTTAATGTAGAGATGCTTCTTTGGAAATTATACATTCATCTGACATTCCCCTAGGAAAATAATAGAGGGGGAAAGAAAACATTTTTCAAAGTTCATGGGGCAGCCATTCAAAAACCAAAGTGCTAAGTAGGTCCAAGCACAGGGAGCGTGGAGCTTCGTGGCTGAGTGTGAGCCTGCTGTTTGTACCATTTTCAGAGTCAGCCCACTGCAATGAAACATTCTACAACCATAATTAAGTGTTTGAAAAGGTCCTTTTGAAGCTGCAAGGACATTTGTAATATGAAATGCTGTCCAAGAGAGTTGCCGATTTGGAGGTCATCTGAGAACTAGATAATGATGGATATTGATGCAAGGCGGACACCTAACGGGAAAGAACAGGTATGAGAACTCCTGGAAGTAAAAGATTTTAAAGGGCAAGTGGAAGAAGAAACTCTGGATGGAGACAAAGAGCCCAGCAGGTCTTCACTCTGACGCTAAGGAGTTCAGCAGAGCTGGTTAGAGCATAGGCGCTACATCAGACTTTCTGAGCAAGCCAGTCTGTGAGCATCTAAGTACACTCCTGCACCTGTGAAATGGGACAACAATAAAATCCAGCTCACTGTAAAGCATTTAGCATAGGACCTGGTGCATGGGATGAGCACAATTGTAATCAGCTATTTCTGTAGTGATAACAATTAGTAGCCCCTGTGCTCAAGCAAAGGGAACCAAATGAGTTAGGGTGCCATCCTTCTAATTTCCTAAAGACACTTCTGGTGCCTAAAATGGGTCCTAGACAAGCAACACTATTGGGCAGGGTATACCAAGCCTGGACCAGAACAGTCTTCAGGTTCTGTTTCTCCATTTTGGGTTGCTTATCAACTCTTTATTTCCAGTTCCTACTATGTGGTTGACCAGATGCCCCATGGAGCTACAGAACTTATGCCTGTTGAATTGTCCAGGAGCTTCATGGCTGGACCCCAGTTCCAGGAAAATGGCCTGGCAAAGAGATTCCTCCCACTGGTCAGCGTAGCATTCCTTTTGCAAAACTCATGCAAGAGTTGGCCATCCAAATAGTACTGATATGTTGATTAGGGTTAACAAATTGTTCATATAGACAGAGGCCCTATAAAAAGGATATCTTGGAGGGCCCTGCATACCATAAGGATAGCTCTGGTAATAAAATTCTATCCATGGGATTGGCTACTGTTTTTCTATTTCCACTTAAAAAGTTCAGGAGAAACATAACCAGAAGATTCTAGATGACCCAGGACAATACAAAGGCAAATGACTCCAAGCCTTCTGATTACTTCAGACCAGCAAACCACTGCAAGTTACTGGGAACGGGAGGAAGCTCCCCTCCCAGACTCCTACAGCCCATTGCAATAAGCACTTCTGATCCTCAACTAGCCCCGGAAGATGTGCGATGCCCAGATAAGATTTTTTCAAAGTTACTACTAGTCGGAGAAATGAAATTAAAATGGTGATCTGTTCTGCCTACTAGAAAAATTGCTTTAAATAATAATTCCAGAATATTGGCCAATATGAACTGAAAGAGGCTCTTGCCCATAGTTTCTGGTTGTAGTAAAACAATAGTACAACCCTTTGGTACAGCAATTTAGAAATATTTGTGAAGAGAATATGAAATGCTGGTACCCAGTTGTGTCACTTCTAAGGAAGTTAAGGAAGTTAGCCTAAGGGAATTATCATAAATATAGGAAAGTTGTCAGCTTTTCTGTCCATAGCAGCTAGACGTGTCTCCTTTATTTTTCTCTCCTGGAAGAACTTCTAGAAAATCAAGTAAAACATGAATTACACTTTAGGCATCCCCAGTGACAGATATAATGGGTCTAGTCATATTTTTATTAAAGCTAACATTTATTGATTCTTTACTAAATGCAAAGCACTGTGTGAAATGTTTTATATAGGCTAATTCATTTAATCTCCATAACACAATGAGAATATCATAGGATTTCTTCAACCTTGAGAAATAGAAAGCCTCAGCTCAGCTGGCTTAAACCATGAGTTATAATAATATAAGAAATCAACAGGCAGGTGATTCTATAATTGATAAATTCAGTGGTACCATTAAGAAAGGACCCACGTACTTTCCTCATCCTCTCTGCCATCCTCAGGCAGCCTGATTCTTTTTGGTCACAAGATGATCACCATAGCTCCAAACCTCATATCCAGACACACTATCTAATAAAAATATCTCTGTGTCCCCTTGGCCAGAAATGCATTTTGTGCTCACTCCTAAACTAGTTCCCATAACTGTTTTAGAGAACCTCACGGCAATGTAGAAGATGAATTACACGAACAAATTTGAAGACTGATTAGAAGACATCAAGGGGCATTTGGATGTTGGGTAGCAACCCAAATCGTCAGCTATGAGTTAAATATTTATTATATTCATTTAGCAGAAAAGGCAGGCAAGGTATTAAGGAAGGCTAGTAATTTGCCTAAGGTCTCGCAGCTAGTAACTGGAAAGGCTAGAATTAGAACTCAGTTCTGTTTCTATCTAAAACCCATGCAATACAATTCTGATGCACTAATTTTCCGGGTAAGTGCATACAAACATATAGGAAGGCTGTATACTAATCATTAGTATTTCTCTGGATTCTCCAGAGAAATCAAACTTAAAATGAGGAATTGGTTCACATCACTATAGAGGCCGAGAAGTCCAGAATATTCAACCAGCTATCTGGGCACCCTATTAGCCAGTTAAGTTGACACATAAAATGAACCATCACAGGTTTTCAGTGGAAACTATGTCCTCTCATACTGCACCTGTTGGTATGGACTTCCTTCATACCAGAAAAAAAAATACCATCAAACTTAGTATTGAAAACGCATGAGGAATAAAATGGGGTTGTTTCCTGTTCACTCCTTATTCAGAGTTGCTGAATAAATTGGTCATTGACACCCATTTCATTAATTTACTCACTCGTTCATTTAACCAATGTTTAATGGAGGCTTGGTTTTTTACAAGATGAGGATTTCAATTTTAAATCTAAATCATGGCTATAAAAAGTTGCAGTTCAAATAACGCTATGTACATATATGAAATTATCAATACTAATCTCAATAACATGTACAGGGAGGGGGAGGGACTGCAATAGGATTCCGAGGGGAAGATACCAAGTGCTGTGTGCACGCATGTTCCCATCACTCCTAACCTTAATTATGATGTATAATGACAATGCACCAAGAAAAATGTATTTAAAAAAGAAAAGGATGCTGAAATAGAACTAACAGTGGAAGTAGATAAAACATAAAATTAATAAAAGGACATTCAAGATCAAAGTTTGTTCTCTGAAGTAATTGCTGGGCCCTCCACCCGGTGCCATTAAAGGGCCTGGGGGACTAGCAGAAGCCTGCTCTAGAGTACCGAGTACCGGGCCTCTTCCACGTGGCAGTGACTCAGCATATCAATGGCAAAGATAGCGCTGGCGGACTCCTCGGAGGGAGGTCCCGCAGATAGCCCCACCTAGCCTCAGGAGGGCTATGATAGGCAGTTACCTCCTTCCGTGCTCACAGACGACAGGTGCCTCTACCTATGATAGGTTACAGGGGCGCGTGGTGACCCGACCCATCGCGTGCCATTGGGTCACACCCTACTGTTTGCGAGTTTCCTGTATGGCCTCTACTATAAAAGAGGGGTTTGGCTTTCTAATAAACGAGATCGTGCTAGACATGACTCCCGGTCCGAGGTATGGTTTTTCAGGCCGTCGGCGTCTGGTCTATCGTCAGCTTCGTATCACTCCCGGGTTGGCCCCGAGAAGTAATAAATAAATTAAGTAAGCTACTGGGGGAAAAACTTTTTATGAAATAAAAAATGGGGGCTGAGGATGTAGCCCTTGCTTAGCGTATGAGGATTGGGTTTGATCCCCTATGCCACAAATAATAGCAATAATAAATGGAATACAAGTAACAATGGCTCTCAATAATTCCAGTAGAAATATAAATAATAGTTTGACAGAGACAATTTTAATATACCTTTATTGGTGCATTGCAGTCTCACATCATAATGAAGTTCAGAATGACAGGGACATACATGCACACCGCACCTGATGAGCTTCTCCCCGGCTCCCACCCCACTCCCTCCCCTTCCCCATACATGATGCTGAGTTTGGCATTGATAATTTCATATATGTACATAACATCAATGGAAGTCTTTCCTTCGTTAATTCTCCCTCCCTCCCCCTACTACCACCAACCTCCCCTAGACCCCCTCCATTGCTCCAGTGGGGTTTCTCCTCCATTTTTTGAAGTCCCTCTTATATCCCAATTGCTCCCTAGCTTCCACATGTGAGAGAAAACATATGGCCCCTCACTCTCTATGATTGGTAAATTTCACTTAGCATAATGTTCTCCGGGTCCATCCATTTTCCTAAAAATGACATAATTTTGTTCTTCTTTATTTCTGAGCATAATTCCATTGTGTGTATATCCCATAATTTCATAATCCATTCGTCTGTTGATGGACACCTAGGTTGGTTCCATAACTTGGTTATTGTGAATTATGCTGCTATAAACATGTATCACTATAATATTCTGATTTTAATCCCTTTGGAGAGATACCAGGAGTGGTATAGCTGGATCATATGGTGGTTCCATCCCCAGTTTTCTGAGGTGACAGAGACAAATATTAATAGCAAAGCAGAGTTTCCATCCCTCTCTTCGCCTGCTGACAGCTAGAAGACTTTTACATTGTCCATTTGCCTCTCCCATCCTCTACTATTTTTACCTGCCTACTTCTAGGCTATTTATTTTAGTGCAGAATTGGCAAGATAGGAGACAGGAACCAAAGAAACCAAATGCAGAGGCAGAAAGGAGAAAGGCCAAAGTCACTTGACCTTGGTGGAGAGGAAGAAAGAGTTCAAGGAGGAGGGAGTTCAAGGACAGCTTTGAGGAATAAGAGCATGCAGGACAGAGGCACAAAGAGCTTGTGGCTCTGCATTTTGAGATGGATTCTCATTCTTCAAGAGAAATAGGTAAGGTGTGTAAGTGCTGTGTAAACGCTTTTTCTTACTGGAGTATATCTCTTTCAATACTGCAGTACATCAACAAAGGACGATATGGAGCCCTAGGATTTGAGTTCCACTAATAGTGTAGTATAAGTAGTAGCAACAGTGGCTGCTGTAGGAGCAGAACCAGTGGAGGTATCAACAAGTGGGCAAGTCGCTTTCACTCTCTAGGCCCCGGGTTCTTAATTTGAAAATAAGAGTGTTAGAAGCTCTTTCTAAGCTCTAATATGCTGTGATTCTATTCATGTCCGCTAAGTACCCAGATCTGAGTAAGGTGATACAAGAAGGAACACAAAGATATGTAACATGTGATTCTAGCCCTCCAGGGTCTGACAGAGAGGGTGGGCCCCACACTCCTGGCTGGCATCTGCCACAAGACTCGTGCAATTGCTCTTTCTTCTTCTTGGAATGGTCTTACCTCTGATAGTCACGTGAGTCACTCCCTTACCTACTCCAGACTTTTGCTCTAATATCACCTTCTCAATGAGGTTTTCCCTGACCACACTACTTAAAATTGCAAATCTCTTCCATCTGGCACTCTCTATCTTCTTTCCTTGCTTAATTCTCTAGTATCCTTGTCATCATCAAATATACTATACATTTGTTTATCATCTGTTATTCCACATTAGAATTTCTTTTTTTTTTTTGTACTGGGGATTGAACTCAGGGGCATTCAACCTCCAAGCCACATCCCCAGCCCTTTTTGTTTTTTATTTTGAAACAGGGATTCACTGAGTTGTTGAGGCTGGCCTCGAACCTGTGATCCTCCTGACTCAGCCTCCCAAGTACTGGGATTACAGGCATGTGCCACTGCGCCCGGCCTAGATCAGAATGTATGCTCCATTAAGGAAGGATTTTATTCATTGCTATATCCCCAGCAAAAAAAAATGCCTGGCATGTGGTAAGGGCTTAGTAAATACTTGTTCAATGAGTAAGAGACAGAACATGACTTGGTCAAGCAATAGAACAATCGGCCTGCTTGTTGCACACATAAGAAATAAAAGTGCTAAAGGGATTCAGAGAAGAAAGAGAAATGTGCAACCTGCAGCACTTAGAGACGGGAACATCACACAGCATTTCAGTGGACAGAAAGGACACTCCTCTCTAATGTTCTCTGAGCCACTCAAATACATAAGAAATATGAATTAATTTTTTATTATTTTTGCTTTGGATATATTTTAGCCATTGGGGTGGTATGTCCTTTAATGTGAGCCTTACCAGAGATGCACTGTATGAGTCACTGAAATAATGAGGGTTATAATTGAGATCCTTCTGTATTCCTCACTATCAATGCCTATAATGCACATTTGCATCTCATAAAACATATCATAGCTCATTCATTCACTCACCCAACATTTCTTAAATAAATACCTCCTCGGTGTCAGGGATCTACTGAATTAATCTCTGGGGGCAAGAGTATAAGAACCTTCTAGCAATCAGAGAGGCATCCAAAAGTGAGTCTCAGTGGTCCATAGTATTGAATTGACATTGTTTTCAAAGAAGGACCTTAAGACTTTGATCATCTGGAGGAAGCATGTTATTTAGCAGTTGATGTGAAATGACTCAATTCTTCTCCAGGACCCCTTCCCCTCTCCTTGTAAACACATCCTTGAGCTGAGCCTGCAGTGACAGTCTATCTTGTGAGATACCCAGCAGTAATCATGGCCCAGTCACTCAGCCAATCACATGCTATACATCCTCAGCACCAGGGGCAACCTCACATACAACCCCGTCCATTTGCAGCTGGTGACGACCATCCTTGAGAAACGAGACTTTCACAGAAACAAGCGCCCTAAAGATATCGCATCAGTCTTCCCCAAATTGCCAGCCTGGCTCACCCTCTCTGCAAAGCGGCCTGCTGTGATTGCCTAGTGACTCTGACAGGGATGGTATATATTAGGGAACACTTTTCCCAAGCTCCCAGATGTTATTAGGCAGCTTGGGGAGAGAAGTCGAGGCAGTAAAGAGGCCTGACTTTCAAAGGGGCAGAATAAAATAGACATCATGGCATGTGGGGAAGAGGACAGAGCAGCTCTGGAGGGAGCTCTTGCTATAATTCCTGTTTTTCATGATTTTCACATGTTTAGGGCCCCTCTAAGATCTCTGCTACTCTGTCCAAGTTGGACAAGCCACTCTATCTATAAAAGTCTAACTATAATAAAGTAAGGCTATTATTACCTTTGCAGGACTCTTTAGAAATTTGTTTAAGATTTTACATATACAAAGTGCCCAGACTAGCGTGTGATAAACCAAATGTGACGGCGCACACCTGTAATCCCAGCCACTCAGGCGGCTGAGGCAGGAGGATTGCAAGTTTAAGGCCAGCCTAGGCAACTTAATGAGACCCTCTCTCAAAATAAAATTAAAAGTGTTGGGGATGTAGCTCAGTGCAGAAGACCCTGGGTTTGATCCCCAGTACTGAAAATAGTGATACACAGAGCCACATGATGGTTCTTTTGCACTTTCCTTTAATGTTAAATGTTGTAATGCCTGGCATAGTGCGGGGGCCTAGAGAGAAGCTCCAGTCCCAGTGACCTATGGGACCAAGCCCAGGATCCCAACATCAAGTCCTTCAAATCCAAGCATAGACCAGTGAGGTGGAAAGGCGGCAAGTCGGGAGAGCTGGGCTCTAGTTCTCACTTAACCACACCTTGGTTCTTTCTACCCTGGCACCTCCATGTACCTACATATGACTTCATTTCTTTAAACTAGAGGCAGCAAGCCCATCCTAACATACAGTGCTATCGTAAGGATCAAAACCAGAGAGTGGAGTAAGTGTGAAAGCAATCAGAAAATCCTAGAAAGTTATTAAGTGTAAAGTATTTGTTATTGTTGGTAGAGTGAATCGTTGAGCCTGGACAGTCTGCAAATTCACTGCCAGCTCTGGCATCTCACAACTCGGGGCCTTTTGCTCGCTCCAGGACCTTCAGCCAGTTGCTTTGTCTCTTTCCTCCTGTGCCCCACCCTGTCTTAGCCTACTGGGACTGCTACAACAAAATACCTTAGACAGGTAGTTTAGTAACCATAGAAATTGGTGGCTCACAGTTCTGGAGGTCAGGAAATCCAAGATCAAGGAACAGGTAGATTTAGTGTCTGGGGAGGCCCATTCCTCATAGACTGTCTTCTGTTTGTCCTCACCTAGTAGAAGGGAAGAGACAAATGAGCTGCTTCAGGCTTCTTTGATAAGCTCATGAATCCCATTTGTGAAGGTGCCACTCCCCAGTGGCTCCACCGCCTATGCCCTTGGGGTTAGGTTTCAATGTATGAATTTGGGGGGGGGGGTACAAACATTCAGACCAGAGCACCCCCCTGCTATTACCTGGTAGCAAACACAGTAATAATAATATCTCAAATGTGTGTGCCAGATTTTCCTCCAGAACAATAAAAGCACTTTGTTCTAGAGCCATTCCATGGTAGTTTACATTTATATCATACAGGGATTAAACCAAAACCTCAAGTACAATTTTATTAGGTCTGCCTGAGCTGTATTCCCACAACTGATTGAGCATAAATCCAAAATATTTCTAAGACTCTACGTCAAGCCAGAATCATGGCTTCCCACTGTTTATAGGCCAATCAAAATTGGAAATTGAATAGCTGTGGTAGATTAAAGATGTCTGCAATATTCCTCAACCTCCAAGGAATAGGCTGCAATAGGGAATGACCTTGAAAACATTAAGCTAAGTGAAATAAACCCATTCTAAAAGTACAAATACTGTGCAAATCCACTTATGTGAGCTACCTAACATAGTTCATAAAGACAACAAGGAGAATCATAGTCGCCAGGGGCTGGGATGGGAGGGAATGGGGACTTACTGTTTAACTGGTAGAGAGTTTCAGTTTGGGGAAAATGAAAAAAGTTCCAGAGACGGGTGATGCCTATATTTGTACAACAGTGTAATGTACTTAAATCCACCAAACTTTACCCTTAAACAATGGTTAAAATACGCCCGGGCATGGTGGGCTTGTAATCCCAGTACTTGGGAGGCGGAGACCGGAGGATCCGGGTTCGCCGCCAGCCTCAGCTACTTAGTGAGGCCCTCCGCAACTTTGTGAGACCCGGTTTCAAAATAAAGGAAAATAAGGCTGGGGGTGTAGTTCGGAGGTAGAAGGCCCCTGAGTTCAATCCCCGGTACCACAAAAAAATGTTTAAAATACTATATTTTATGTTATGTATATTTTATCACAATAAAGAAAAAGATGGCTACAAATTCTTGGCTACTCCTCCCCTTGAAATGTGAAATATAATTTTCTTCCCCTCTGGAATTGGGCTAGCTAGCCTTGGTGACTTTCTTTACCAAAAGAAAGTGACAAGACAAGGCGGGTGCTTGGGAGGCTGAGACAGGAGACTCGCAGGCAAGAGTCCAAGGCAAGGTAAATTAGTGAGATCCTATTTCAAAATAAAAAAATAAATAAATAAAGGGAGGGAGGAGGGAGAGGAGTGTAGCTCAGTGGTAGAATGCCCCTAGGTTCAATCCCCAGTACCACAAAAAATAAAATAGAAAAGAAAAAAAAGAGGCAAAAACGAAATTCTAAGAATCCTAGAGCTAGATCCTAAGAAGATTTGTAGCTTCGCAAAGAACTCTTGGAACTTTTGCTCTGGGTTCTTAGTGGGGACAGGGAGGACTTGTCCCAGTGGGATATTGGCAATGTCTGAGATATTTTGGATGTGAGTAGAGGGAGGGATGCTGCCAAACATGCTACATTGCCAACAAAGAATTGTTTAGGCCAACATGTCAATAGTACCAACCCTGAGAATCCCAGCCCTGGGGGAAGCTAGCTGTCATGTGAGAACACCGTTTACCCTGGAACCACCATGCTATCAAGACACTCGAGCTAACCATGTGCACAGATCATGTGGAAAGAGAGAATGCCTGAATAGCTCCAACAGCACAGCCACACCGACCCAAAGACCAGCAAGTGAGTGAAGATAAGGTCCCAGCCCCAGCAGAAGTGATACGAAGAAGAACCAAAGGTCCAGCCCTGGATTTATACCACCAGTAGACCAGCCCGGATGTCACCATACTTAGCATTGGAAGCCAGGGAGTTTTCCTTCCCCCATGTTGTCTGAATTCATAACCAAAAAAAAAAATGTAAGCATAATAACATGATTGCTCTTTAATGTCACTTCATTTTAAAGCAATTTGTTCCCAGCAATAGATAACCAGAACAGAAGCTGGTTGATCTCACAGAAAAGATTAACCTTTCAAACCTTGGACCTCGTTTCAGGAAGACTGGAACTAAGTAGATAGTGTGGACTAATTCAAGATTAACTTCACTGACCCCACCTGTAAAATGGGGCTGTTAATCTCTATCCTGCAAGATACTGAGAAAATTAAATAAGATCTGGGATTTAAAAGCTCTTCGGCTAATGCCTGGCCTAATAGAGCTATGCAATTGTAAGCTTAGATTGGATTTTATCTGGTTTGGTGTTAAGAATACAGAACAAAGATTACCTTTCTCTCAGAATGGCCCTCCTTCAATACTGAATAATTTAAATTGACATCAAGTGGTTTTGTCTCAGAAACCCTCTTATCCTCACCTTCCTCATGTAAAGATCTCTTGCAAATCTTTGCCAAACACACCTAGGTTGGAATCCCAGTTCTAACCCTTACTAACCGCATAGCTTCAAGTGATTACTATCCGCCATGGTCTAAGTGTTTGTTGGTATGCCCAGGTGATGGTGTTGGGAGGTGGGGCTTTGGAGATGTGATTAGATTATAAAGGCAGCGTCCTCATGAGGGGGATGAGGGCCCTTAACAAGAGGCCCCAGAGATCTGCCCTGTGTCTTTACTGTGTAAGGACAGTGAGAGGCACCATCTATGAACCATCAAAGGGGCCCTCAGCAGACATCAGATCTTCCAGAGCCTTCATCCTGGGATCCTCCAGCTCCAGAACTTTGAGAAATACATTTCTGTTGTCTATAAACTACCCAGTCTATGGTATTTTGTTATAGTAGCACAAACTGTGTAAGACACTATCACTAAGCCTTCATTTCCTCCTGCATAAGATAAAAAGGTGAATAATAAGACAGGTGTGGTGGTGCACATCTGTAATCCCAGTTCTTGAAAAACTAACACAGGAGGATTGCAGGTTTGAAGCCAGTTCCAGCAACTTAGGCCATCAGCCACTTAGTGATACCCTGTTTCAAAATAAAATAAAATAGGGCTGGGGGTGTACATATAATCCCCGGGTTCAATTCCCAGTAACACACACACACGCACACACACACACACACACACACACACACACACACACACAACCACAGACTAATAATATATGAATCCCTTAGAGTGGTTGTGTGGATTAATTAGGACAAGTGTGCAGAAAGCCCCCAGCACAGTTCCAGGCACAAACCACTCACTAGCATTCTTAGATCCTGTGATGCCACCGGCCCCACCCACTTGCCTGACATCTGGGAATCCCAGCTGTGGGAATAACTTAGACCTTAATTGGTTCCTTCACAACAGTAATAAAATAAACTTTAAAATTGAATTAGTGCCTAAGGGCCTGTAACTAGGAAGGAAAAGACAGATCCATTTCTCCTCCTCAGTAATAATCAAAGCAGTCCTTGCTGCCCAAAGACATTTTCAGAAAGTCACAGAGGAAATTCTTGTGACCCTCCTAAACCAGGACCTGAGGAATCACCAATGGGTATGCCTCTCCAAGGAACCACATCCATGATTCATTCTCAGCTCCATCGCCTAGGATTCCAACCAACACAAAGGACTGCTCTGCAGGATAAACACAAGTACTGATATGAGTCCAGGGTTTTTCCCAGGCTTGACTAAAATCATGATTAAAAAGCTACTACAAAACCTGCCAGCAAGAAATTGTGCGGCTCATTGAGATGCAAGGCCTGCTCTGTCTCTCCCAGATGGTCAAGTAATCACAACCCCTCACCATGCCCTGCTGTCGCCCAGACCGTGCTCGGGTCTTCCTGCAAAACTCTCTTCCATGAATCCTGGAAGCAAAAAAGCTGCTACTCTCAGCAAATCATCCAAATAAACCCCAGTGGTGGGATTCTCCACTCCAAGAGGCCGCCTTGGTGCTCGGGAAAGTAAATGAGTATGCGCGGGCAAATTTGATTGGATTCCCTGGAGAACTGTGAAATGAGGGAAGTTCTAAGAGCTTTTATTTGGAAGATGGAGTCCTCTTCTGGTCCATCAGCATATCTGTGGTTTAAAATGAGCGTCAGAATCAGACCTAAGGAAGACGGCTAGGTTCAACGATGATACTGTCAGCTCAGAGGAAACACCACACACACACACACACACACACACACACACACACCACAAACAACTAAAACACAGTACTTTCTCCAGATATGACATCCATTTACAGCCCTATTAATTCTATACTCTTTCTGGTTTTACGAAACCCCCAAGAGTCACAAGAAGGCTGTGCTATGAAAGAAACAAACAAAATAAGTCCTAATATTAGGGGCCATGATGTATTTTCTTTTCTTTTCTTTTTCTTTTTCTTTTTGAACCAGGGTTTGCTAAGTTGCTGAGGCTGGCCTCGAACCTGCAATCCTTCTTTCTCAGACTCCAAGTACTGGAATTACAAGCATGCACCACCATGCCCGGCTTATGTATATGATGGACGGTGTCATGTAAACATTACAGCTTAAAAGGCGAAGTCCACCCAGCACCCCATTCCCCTTCCTGGTGTTTCGCACTATAGTTCTCACCACCCTCTGGCAGACCATATTCTCTTCATATGTGTTTCTTTACTGTGTGGCGTGATAGAATGTGAGCTCTGGGATGTGGATGCCGCCCAGTTCATTTACTGCTTACTCCTCAGGGCCTCGAACAGTGCCTGCTCCATGGGAGGCACTTGCATAAGTCAGGGTCCTGTCCAGAGAGAAAACTCACACTAGCAATTTAAGCAAAAAGAATTTTAAAAGTGCTATTCAGCTGTAAAGGTAACTTGATGAGCCGGGAGTGGTGGTACTTCGGAGTACTTGGGAGGCTGAGACAGGAGGATCGCAGGTTCGAGGACAGCCTCAGCAATTAGTGAAACTCTCATCAACCTAGCGAGACCCTGTTTCCAAATAAGAAATAAAATTGGGTTGGAGGTGTAGCATGAAGGTAGAATGCCTCTGGGTTCAATCCCCAGTACCACAAAAAAAAGGTAACTTGATAATTAAAATGTTTTAAAAGAAAACTCAAAGTAACCACCTAGAGAAGAGGTTGAAACTATTAAACCAAGGGTAGAGCTTGGAATTATTAAAACTTAGAAATTTGGAAAAGGTGCCCCGTGGAGATGAAGCTCAGACCTCTAAGGAAGGCACACAGCTGGGAGGATGCAGGTGTCACTGACCTCAGAGGACTAGATCATGGGCCTGTGACCCAGATGTGAGGAGGAGACACTGCCAGGCGATATCCTCAAGGTGAGGTGTGATGGGAAAACTGCAAACTGGATTCAGTTGCTGCACTAGAGGGAACTGCTGCACCCATGGTGAGGCTCAGAGGGAAGGCCAAGCCAACAGGAAGCCCCAGAAGCAGACAAGAAGGAGCACATCTTCTCTCCTCTTCCAGCCTTGAAGCATGGTCTGTAGACTCCCAGCCCCAAAACCACAAGGCTAAGTGTGGAAGGGAGGGTTTTGTGCTTAGAGGTAATAACTAAGTGAAGTTATCACTAAATATTTATAGAAGAAACAAAATGAAAGTAAGAAAAGAAGGAAAGAATGGGAGAAGAGAAGGAAAAGGAAGGAAAGACAGACTGCTGGACATTGCTAAAGGTCACTCCATAGGATTTGGAGTAAAAATAGGAATATTTATCATTATTGAGCTCTTACACTTTGCTAAGCTCTTTACACACCAACTCTCTGATCCTCTGACAATTCTTTGATACAGAATTTATTATTCCCATTTTATAGATGAGCAAATTGAGACTCAGAGGTTTAGGAAATTACCAAATGGAATTTGGTAATTTGTAATTTTAGGAATCCAGATATTATGATACTTTAATGAAAAATATTTGAACTGATCAAGTGTTTTCTCTTTGGTATATTATCACAAGACCAAGCACTATAGCCAAGGCTATGGTTTTTGTTGTTGTTGTTGTTGTTATTTTATTTACCTACTGTATGGACATATTTAGTCAAGTACCTGGCACAAAGTAGGGATTCGATAAGTATTGTTGATAAGATTAATGAATTGATCAATCAACCCATGAAGACATAATGGTTAGGTGCATGTGAGGAACCAGCTCTAGGCTGAGAGTTGTGAAGATTTCTGAAGCTATGGAAAGCCTAGAATTCTCCTGGAGAAACTCCCTAACTCAATGGAAAGCCAAAACTATGCACAGAATTACTAGAGACCAATTGATAAGTCAATTATTATGAAAATATTTCTCAAGTGCCTATGTTGGCTCAAGTCCTATATTGAAGACTAGGAATAAAAATAGCAGCCAAATGGGTGGTTGCAAGTGTGCATGTAATCATAAAATCACTGTAGAATGGAATGAGCAGGGATCTTCCATGGACAAGATAAGACCAGAGTGGGGGTTGCTTTGTAACCTTATTCCCAGGTCAGTGGGAGCTCACCAAACCACAGGAACAGAAAGGAAAATGTGATGTATGTTACTTTGGATTTTCAGCAAAGTCACCAAAAGTTGAGAAAAGAACAATAAGTATCAAGTACTATTCCATCCTAAAGGTGGGTACTAGGCTGTCTATATAGGACCTACAGGTAGAGTAGCCTCAAACTTGTTCTGCCAGAATTCTCTGACCTACTTTCTCTGTTCTCCACAGGACTAAAGTTGAAGAGTTAGAGGAGCAAATTTTTTGAATCTCATGACAATACATTGTGTTCTGTGGAAGCCAGTACCTGTGTCAGGGTCAGGTAGGAAATGTCACTGCAGGAGACCACTGGCCGGGGCTCACGAGGAACTTGAAAAAGCTCCCAGGAGAGAAAGAACAAGCAACTGTGCAATGCTCATGGGAGATACCACTGTCTGATGACCTTTCTCCATCTGCATCTCTCCCAGCCTAATTCTGGAAGCCTCAGAAACAGGAGCTAGTATATAGGAAGGAGACAAGACACAATGAAGCACGCTGGCAAACCTCACTCTCGGGAAGGCAACTCGACCTGAAGCAGGGATGGGGAAGCTGTAAGTTCGTAAGAATACAGGGTGTCAATGACCACATGGGACTATACCAGGATTACTAGACTATACCAGAGTTGTGTGATTTTTTGTTGGTGGTGGTGGTAGTGGTGGTCTGAGCTCTTTAATGTCAAAACAAAGGGCTCTTTATTTTCCAATAGTAATTGGGAAAAAAAAAACTATGGGAACTGATCATGATTTTATTTAGGAAGGGAGAAGAAGTAACCCAGAAAGTAAGGTTAAAAGATTAATGTCCAATAGGCTAGTTGCAGGTGCGTTCACCAGGGCCAGGACCGGGACCTACAGGTCCACCCCAAGAGACCCTGGTCCATGCTGCGCTTACGCCACCTCTGTGCTCGGTGCTGACCCACCATTCTTTCTTCCCATCATCTTCCTCTATGGTCTGTGACTCTGCAGCCTCTTTAGGTCTTGATGCACCGCTTTCATAGACTCTACTGAGATTCTGAACACTCCACCATCAGCCTTCTGGGTTTGTAGGCTCCACCGCTTACTCTCTGGGTCATATTGAGCTTTGCCCCTCAATCTCTCATTTACCAAATGGGAATGAAAACAGGGGCACCGTGGAGACACTCAGAAGATGCCAGCTGGTCTCATTACTCCCTTCTGCTCTCACATGTGCCCCCCCCCACTGAACCTGCAAATTCATGCTAAGGACAGATGTCTTTAGCGTGGTCTTGGGAGTCACTCTCATCCACTTGCCAGGGATTCCCTAGCCTCTCCCTGACCTCTGCTACAGAAGCCCAGCCTCTGGAGATGAGGGAAGTTGAATAAGATCTTTCTGAAAGATGCCGAGGACCATTCTGCTATGAAAAGGAAGACAGGCAGGCATGGAACTGCTCACACACGCCAGCTCTCTGCATCCATCCTTTCACTGACTCCTCAGTGAACATAAAGAACCAGGGTCAGAGGGTCTTGGCAGCCCGCCCAAGTTCATGTCACTGGTAGACATGAATTAAAGCCTCTGTCTCTTTGACTCCAATCCTATGCCTTTTGCAAGTCATCGTGCTGGGGAAGACGAAAGAATCCAGGCAGGAAGGTGGGAGAGGTGAAGACCAATGGTGGGTGCCAGGCAAAGGAGTTTAGACCCATTACAGAAGCCACTGGCTGCTTTGAAGCAGTGTGGTGAGTTTTAAGGTTGTTGAACTGTGTGTATGATTGCCCTACTATGTACCAGGGAAATGCTTTACCCAAATTATTGGATTTAACCCAACAAGTTTAGAGATGAAGAAAATTATTAAGCAACAGGCCCAGTTCATACTCTTTAAAGGTGTTGAAGGATAGAAATCAGAGTCTCTTGCTCTGCCAAGACCAAGGTTCTTTCCTTGGCCCACATGGGTGTTCATTTGGGGAAACAGTAACTCATTTTGGCGACCCTTATTGAGACTGGAGAGTGTGGAATTGGTTACATAAAAATGGAAAATAAGCTCTCATTTTTAGTGGTTCTCTTTGAAGTGGCATCTGTCTGAGTTCACTGTCCCATGGGGTTTGGGTTATTTGGGAAAGGGTCAGGGGAAAGGGAGGAGGAGGAGTGAGAGGCAGAGGCATCCAGAGCAGAGAGAGGGAAATGGAGCGCAGGAGGGACCTGAACCTTGGTGCACCGGGAGCCAGGTCCGACTCTCCATGATGAGTTGCTTTGATATCCTGAGGGCCTCAGCCTAAGACCACTGAGCTGAGCAGGAAGCCAGGAACACAGTGCTCCCTGGGTTACTACCCTCCCACCAAGGCTGCCAGCAGCACCGGCCACAGCGAGGTGCCTCAGGAGGCCCAGAAAGAAAAGGGCACCATGGAAGACAGCCTCTGGGATAGGAAGAACGCACAGAGGAACTGACTCAGAAGCAGCCTTTGGTGCCCAGAGACACGGGGCAAAGGAAAGGACTTGGCCTCACAGGGCCCAGGACCCACAAGAGCCCATGGTGTGTGTGTGTGTGTGTGTGTGTGTGTGTGTGTGTGTGTGTGTGTGTTCTGAGTTCATAGTGAAGACTGGGGACATTAAGTTCCCATTATTCCACCAAAGGCTTTGACAAAGGAAAGAAAGAAATGAAGAATGGAAGAAAAATGAGAGAGGAGAAGAGGGGAAAGGAAGGAGGCAGAGAGAGGGGAAGTGGAGAGGAAGGAGGGGCACGGGGAGGGAAGAAATCTCCTGCTCATCACTGCGGCTGTGGATGCTGAGACCCTCCCCATGCAAATAACTGCCTGAGAGATTTCACTTTTCCTCCTTCTCTTGACCAGAGCAAAGGAAGCTGTAATGAGGTTATTTATTCCCCCAAGAAACACGGTGGTAATAAGTCTCCCAGCCTACTGCTCTTAGGCTAAGCTTCCTCACGAATGTATGAAAGGCCCAAGCCCAGCGATCAGTACAGCTAATTGAAATGCCAACTTGAAGTTCACTAGATGTCTGCGGCTAGGGTCACAGTCATTACCAGCGATTAAATGTTATGCGAAAAGATCCATGAAGAGGCACA
Source organism: Glis glis (assembly GCA_004027185.1). NCBI lineage: Eukaryota > Metazoa > Chordata > Mammalia > Rodentia > Gliridae > Glis > Glis glis. The sequence continues at coordinate 37,291 of PVJS01004725.1, forward strand.
GTTCCAGCAGTATGCCTTAACCCCACACCCACAGTGGAGAAAATAAAAAGAAAGACAAACACTGGCTGAGAACGCTGGCATGGAGTCATGACAGGGTTTGGCTCTGGGGCTTAGCAGGGGAACGCGCACGGAACGCAACAGGAAGAACGAGGTAGCTCTTGGGAAGCCGGAAGCAAGAACGGAAATTCAACTTTCTTTACTGAAGGACCTCTTCATCTGGCCAGTATAAGATATAGGAGTCAGATCTGGGTGCCAAGCATAGCTTCACCTCTTTTTTGTCACATATAAAACAATGATTAAAGATGCCTGAACCTTGGAATTGCCGTGAGAATTAATTAAATAAGTCGTTTCAATGCTGAGATGAATGCCGGACTTGCAGCAGTTACTAAATAGATACATCTGCCATCAACAACAACAAATAAAAATCTCAACCAACAGCAATCAACAAATCTAATCTGTGAATTGATTATATGGGAGAACTCTTAAGGAGTTCCTCTGCAAAGAAGAATAGGACCCGCTGAGGTCAGCAAAGGGACATCTGTCAAACACATAGCAGGTCCCCACTCCTGTGCTGGGTGTTCTATGTAAATTTGACCCTTCGGTCCTCAAGGAGACGGGACAAGAAGGTGTTTCAAAGTCTGCCATGTCTGTCTCCCAGGGCCATGTCATTTCCCTATAGCGCTTGGCTTCCTACGATGGAAACATGAAGAGTGTTCAAGAACAAGTGGGGAGGGAACTGAGCTCACAACAAGCAAGGTTTTCCAGAGTAGTGCACGCTCCCCGAACAAGTGAACTCCACAGTTTGAGGAGAAAGGGATGTCACTTTGGGTTGGTCATGTCTGTATTAGTTTCCTACAGCTGCCATAACAAATTACCACTATGGGTTTTCTTATTCTGCAAACACTAAACCTCTTGAAAGAGTTGTCTGCACCTGTAGCTCCAACTTCCTCACCCCCCACATGGCTCTTGATCCCTGGGAGCCTGACTTCCATCCTCACTGCTAGAATAGTTAGCCTCTCAAAGGTTACCTGAGTTCTCCATAAGCCTCAATTCTCCCCATGTCCCCCTCCCTGGCTCAACCCCAGCCACACCAGTCTGCTTGCTGATTTGAAAGCTCACCTCCCATCTCAGGGATTGCTGGTCCCTCTGCCTAGAACCCTCTCCCGCCTTGTATTAGTCAGGGTTCTCCAGAGAAATATAACCAATGGGATGTGTATGTAAATAGAAAGAGATGTATTTCAGGGAATTGGCTCATACAATTAGGGAAGCTAGCAAGTCCCAAATCTGCAGGGTGGGTTGGCAGGCTGAAGACCCAGGAAGAGCCAATGCTGCAATTCAAGTCCAAAGGCTTATGGGCTGGAGAACCAGAAGAATCGGTGTTGCAGTTCACCTCCAAAGGCCAGAATTCTCTCCTGCAGGGGGAGATCAGTCTTTTGCTCTATTCAGGCCTTCAGCGATTGGATGGGGCCCACATAGCCCATGCATGACAACCTGCTTTGCTCAAAGTCCACCGACTGAAACATTAACCTCATCCAAAAGCACCCTCACAGAAACAACCAGGACAATATTTAACCACATATCTGGGCACCATGGCCCAGCCAAGTTGACACATAAAATTAACCATCAAGGCTGGGTGTGGTGGCGCACACTTGTAATCCCAGTACTTGGGAGGCGAAGACCGGAGGATCCGGGTTCGCGGCCAGCCTCAGCTATTTAGTGAGGCCCTCCGCAACTTCGTGAGACCTGGTTTCAAAATAAAGTATAAAAAATAGGGCCAGGGGTGTAGCTCGGAGGTAGAATGCCCCTGGGTTGAATCCCCGGTACCGCAAAAAAAAAAATTTAACCATCAAACACCCCACCTCTATGGCTTAAATGGTTGACTCCACAATTGTGTGGTCTCAGGTCAAACATCACCATTTCAAGGGCCCCCTATGATCCCCCAATCCAAAGCAGCCTCTCTTTGGTTTGGTTTAGTTTAGTTTGGCTTTATTTGTTGTTTGGGCAGCAAGTTTCACTGTCTAAAACTTCCTGTTAACTTATGTATCTGTTGACCTATTTATTCTGTCATCCCCCCCACCTTCACCACTAGCTGCATGGGTGTCGGGGTTGTTTGTCATGGTCACCATCATACCCCCAGTCCATGGAGCACTGCATGACACATGGTAGACACTGTGTTGGTTGGTGTCTGTTGGATCTTTTCAGAAATCGATGCCAAGATGGAGCTAGAAGTACAAGAGATGTGGTGGGGACACCACCCGAGAAAGATAAAGAAGAGGGCTCGAGGAGAGCGTGGGGACTGTAAAGCAGCTCTGTGCAACCCGAGGCAAAGGAAGCAGGGCTGGGTGTGAAGAGACTTCTACTGAGGCACAATTCTAGGAAATTTTCAGGAAGGCCGGTGGAAAGTCCAGGAGAGAAGACCCACATCCAGCTGGAATAGTCCGCCATGTTTGATCATTAGCTGGGAACAGCCCAGGAGACCTGTGCCTAGCAACAAGACATGGGTGGCCCAGAGGGCACAGGCTGGGCTGCTCCTTTTCATTGTCATTCCAGGTACTTAGTAATTATTGGGTGTTTTTTATCTGTGTCCTGCTCCACTGCTCCTCAGAACAGGACAAAGCTGACTGTCACATTCCTCTTCCACCATTCCTGAAACTCTCCCCTGGGCTCTGTGTGCTTGCTCCGCATTCCCCTGACTTTCTCCCTCCCTCTCTACCCCTCTGTCTCCTTCTCTGTCTCTTCTTCTTCATCTTATCCCTGACATAAAGGTATCCCCAAAACACCTTCCCTCTGCCAGGTCTCTTTCTTCTATCACACTATCCTGTATAGCTGGACTACGCTTGGGACAAGAGAGGTGCACAGGGACACAGTTGAGTGATATCAACAGTAGGTATAGTGTTTGGAGCACTTACTATGTGCCAGGCCCTGACTGAAACTGTTATTTGCACAACGTCAGTTATCTCCATGTAGCCCTAAAGAAGCATTAATATTCCATTTCTATTTTAGAGGTGTGAGTTAGCCCAAAGTCATAGAGCTTATAAGTTGCTAGGATTAGAACTCAGATCTCTATGAGTTCAAGCACCATGGTCCCATTAGACTAGAGGTCTGGAAACCACAGTTAGAAGCCATGTGTTTCAGCTTCTTATAGCCCAGTGGTGCCCAGTGTAGCCGAGCACACAGTAGGTGCTTGGTGGCCGCCAGCACACACTCAGCCACAAGACACTGTCAGCTGTGAAGGGGTTAAGAGCTCCCGTGGAGGGGGCCTGGCTCTGGGCAGCTTCTTTTAAATAATGAACCTCTGGTATTCTTGCTAATGACATCCTCCTCTCACCGCTGCAGGTTTTACTCACAGGAGTAATGAATTAATTAGTGAATATGGGTGAGAAACTCTTTGAAGTTGTAAAAAGCCCACAGTACAAATGCTCAGAAAAGGAACCAAATAGACTAAATCAGATACCCGGTGAGTGCAGAATAGCTCATTGTGGTGGAGACATCCGCTCTCTAAGGACAAGCGCAGACAGAACACTGCAAAGGAAGAAATGGTATCGTGAGTGCACCCCAAACCCGGGCCAGCCTCCAGAGGTCCCCAGGCTCCTTCTGAAGGTCTAGCAAACAGTTCACCTGGTCCACTCATCCCCAAGGACTTACAGTGACCTTCTGGATGGCTGTGTAGGGGAAGAATCTGGGGCCACCTGAAGGCTCTGCAGAAAAGAGTCACTTTATCAATAACTGCCATGGGTGCTATATTGATTTCTCTATCACTACAGCATTGCTGCATATCCAACTACCCAAAACCCAGAGGCTCACAACGACCATCATATGTCCTTACAATCTGCAGGTCAAGCAAGGACTGGCTGGTTGAGCATGGGCTTGACTGGCGTGGCTCCACACATCTCTCATGCCCCTCCTGAGATCAGTTGCAAGGCTAGCTCAAGTGAGTCCTCCTCCTGGTGAAGGCAGGAGGGGCAAGGAGATAATCCCACTTAGTCAAGAGACTCCTGAGGCTCCTCTGTGCCTCATCCGCTGGCACACCATTGGCCAAAACAAGTCCTAAGCATGAGAAGAGCCCAGGAATAAGTGAGGAAGTGTCCCCAGCCACAGTGGAAATTCTGCCGAATTCTATTAAAAAGGGCTAGATACAGAGAGGGGTAAAGAATTGGGGGCATTAATGCAATCCGACACAGGGAGGGAGGAGTACCAGTGACAATCAAATCAGGCATTTGACAGTGACCAACAACAACCCAAACCCCATACCCTGTACTTTCTGCCAGGCACCATCCCAGAGCTGCACAGAGCCCACTCCGCTGTAAGGAGGACATGAGCTTTCCTGGTTTTTCAGTCCCAGCCAGGCCTGCCTCCATCTCCGATGCTCTCTGTCTGGATCCTGCACTTATTGGAGGTTGAAACCACCATCATAAAATGCACTTTATCCAGAAAATGTGGTCTATACACACAATGGAATTTTACTCAGCCATAAGGAAGAACAAAATTATGTCATTTGCAGGAAAATGGCTAGAACGAGAGAATATTATGCTAAGTGAGATCCGCCGTTTTAGAAAGTCAAGGGTCATAAGTTTTCTCCCACACATGGAAGCTAGAACAAAATGAAAGACGGGACTTCAGTCAAATGAGGAGAAAGATCAGTAAAACAGGGAAGTGAATTGGAAAAGGGAGGTAGGGAGGGAAAAAAGAGGCCTGAGGAAAGGAACGGTTCAAATGGCATTATATCCATATATAAAGGTATCACTACCAATTTCACTAACATATATGGAGAGGTAGGAAGGGGGAGCGGGGCAGGATGTGGAGGGAAACATCAAGGAATGTGTGCATGTATTAATGTATCACTTTGAATCTCACTATGCTGTATAATTACAATGCACCAATAACAGTATGAAAACAGGAAAAAATACACTTTATCCCTTAACATCACTGGTAATACATATATATAAAACATTGCCCAAAACAGGGAGTCTGCTGCCAAGAAAAATAAGTATTGCTAACACTCGGTTGTCCTATGAGATAAGTAGCTGAATAATAATGTGACCAGTGTTTGCACAGTCTAAACTCGGTGAAGTGCAAACATGAAAAATTTATTCCCTCCAATCACTGCCTTCAATGTTGCTATGTTAAATCTCTTTTTCCAACCCTTAGCAACATCCTGCAGATTACCAGCCACTGTTAGATATTAAAATTCAGTCCCATCCACTTGAAAACACGGTGTCACGTTTAATTTGGGGTTCGCAGTCCCCCTCTCTCAGCTCAACTTACCTTGGCCTGAAGAACTTGGCTGGGAGGAATAGGTTTGGTCCTCTTGGCCTTCCTCATCCATCTGCTTCTGGCTTCTCCAGAGGAGGAGTGAAGACAGAACTGGGGGAGAAGGAAGGAATGTCTTTGCTTAACAGGTGCTCGTTAGGCCACCGATGAGCTCTGGGTGGTTGGCATCCAATGCTGACTGTCTCATGGGGCACAGGTGAAAGGCCTACAAGATCTCTCCACTGCATGGGGTCTCATATGAGAGATGCAGTCTGGGATAATCCCCCCAGATCCCCCGTACCCACACACAGACCTCAAACCTGCAACACACTCCAAAGCCCTCTTGGGCTGGGCACCTGCAAGACAATTGTGGCAGACTCTTGGGTCCCCATCTCCCATCCTCTTGGCCACCAATTTGCCTTGGCCATTCATGGGGCAAGAAACTACAGCGTCTCGCCTCTGCTACATCAGGCATCTCTTGCTTTCCACCTAGGGCCTCTCGCCTCTGAGCTGCATGCTGGAGTCTGCTCAGTCATTCTGGCGCATGAGCAAACCAGAAGCACAAGGAAGTTAATGCCCCCAGGATACTGCATGACCAGTGAAGAGCAAAACAGTTTTCTGTGTCTCTAGTGAACAATCCCAAGGCAACATCCCCACAAGACCAGCTGCCCACAGCAGTGGCACAGCTGCCCATGGCGTACCTGGCTGGAGAAGGCACAGGTGGGACTGGCTTCCCTCCTTCCATGTTACTGTCCCCAGTCCCACCACTTCAGAGCTCTGGAATGTGTATGAAGATTCAGTAAGTTAATATAAATACCTAGCATTGTTCTTGGCTCAGAGTGAGAAGTAATATCAAGTATTAATATATTATTCTAGTGTATGAATGTTTCTCAAACATTCTACCATAGAACTTCCAAAAATTGCATGAAAATGTAATGTATATATATATATATATATATATATATATGTGTGTGTGTGTGTGTGTGTGTGTGTGTATATACATATAATACATGTTTCTTATTCTGTTTTGTGTCATTATAAGAAGATACTTGAGACTGGATAATTTATAAGGAACATAGATATATTTCTTACAGTTCTGGAGGCTGGGAAGTCCAAGGTCAAGGGGCCCACATCCTACAACAAGCTTCTTGCTGCTTCATCCCATGGTGGAAGGCAGAGAGCAAGAAAGCAGGCCTGGGGGTGAGGGCAAACTTATCCTTTGATCAGGAAATCATGCCTGCCACGCTGATCCATTTCTGCAGTAATTGCATTAATGCATTCATGAGAACAGAGCCCTCAAGACTTAATCATCTCTTAAGGGGCCCACCTCTCAACACTGTTGCTTTGGGGATAAGTTTCCAACACCTAAACTTTGGGGGATGCATTCAAATCATAGCAATATGTAATATTATATATATGTGTGCATATACATAGCATATACATAGCAATATGTAATATTATATATGTGTGTGTGCATATACATAGAATATACATAGCAATATGTAATATTATATATGTGTGTGAATATATACATATGTGTGTGTGTATGTAAACAGTAGCCACAGTCAATATGATGGCCACTAGCTCTATGTGGCTTTTGAGCACATGTTGGTGCCACAAGTGAAATGATAGTGTTTTATGCGTATTGGGTTAAATAAAATATGTTATTAAAATTAATTGCATCTGTTTCTTTTTACTTTACTAATGTGAACACTTTTGTTAATGCTAATGTTGACATGCATGTTATGTTATACAGATAACATACAATATTAATGTAAAAATACATTTTAGTTCCACGTGTAGCTCACATATTTTTATTGGACAGCATCACTATATTAGGCGCTTAACACAGTAAATTTGCAATAAAATTATTTTTTTACTCAAAGTTATCTCATCTAATCCTACAAGGTAGGAACTATTATCCATTTTGCAGATAAGGAGACTGAAGCTTAACAGAGAACTTAAAGGTTCTGTAGGCAGCTGTAGCGCTGGGCGGTAGTAATAGAGCTGGGAGCCTCGCCCAGTCCCCACGTGCTTCCAGAGCTTTCCAGGGCATTTCCTCTCTGTTCTTCCTTTCTTACCATTTCGACACACCACCATCCGATTCTCCTAAGTGACCAATGAAACCCCAAAACCCAAAAGCCCCGCAACTTGTCCTTGGGGTGTAGGGAAGCACAGGTTGGCAAGATGCTCAGCTGAACTTGAGGGGAGCAAGCTCCCATGGGGCTGAGGCCCCAGACGGTGGGGACAGCACTGAAGGGGAAAGAGGGGGCCAGTGCCAAGAAAGACAGGCAGGCTGGGAGCGGGTCCCTGAGTGGCAAGTGTTTCCTGACGGGGCCATGTTTACTCACACGCCCTTTGTCTTTTCAGAAAACTCCATCCTTATCAGTGTCCTGTGTCTGAGAGAAAGAGACTTGATTGTTGTTATGAGCAACATGGCTACACCATCAAGACCCCGCCGTCTTGTCACTGGGACAGGACACCAGGACTGTCTCCTGGGGCTAGCTCCTGGGAAGAGAGCTCACCCACCTGAATCCTGAGTGACTGAGGATTCTTGGCCACAGCCTGAGATCTGATCTTTCCAAGCAGAGCTGGAAAGCCAGACCTGAGAGTTCAAATAATGAGGACCAGTGCCCATGGGCGGGGACTTGGGGACATGGGGCCTGGGGTGAGGGCTAGGGAATGGTCTTGCCCAAACACTGCTCCGGCCCAGGCCCTCAGACAGGCCAGCCTCAGGTGAGCCTGCACCAGCCATGGTCCTGAGGGCCAGCCCTCCACCCATCATCCCCATGCCCTGGAACAGACGGATGTTCCGGCTCCCCTCTGTAGGCTTGAGTTAAGGCCTGGAGCTGGGACAGTACACTCCAGTCCTGAGACAAAGAAAGCCAGACCAACTGCAGCCTGAGCTGGCAGGGCTGAGAAGGAGCAGGGGACGAAGACTAGGAAAGAACCACAAAGAGACCCCTCAACCAAAACTTCACATTCAAAGCATGTGGGAGAAGCCAACTTGGATCTCCCAGGACCTGCAGCAAACATAGAGCTCTTTGCAATAACACAAAGGACTCAATAGTACCACCTTCTGGCAAAAAAAGAAACTACAAGCTGCAGAATTTGAAGCCAACATTAGTAGAGCATGGAGCCATTCAAATCAATCAGGGGGTCTTTCAAAAATTATTTCCTGGGTCAAGTCCTAGAGAGAATAGGAGGCTTGCAAAAGACCAGATTGTTGAAGACAGGGAAGAAGCGTTAATTTCAGACTCCCAGCTTGTCACAGACTAGCTGGGAGTCTGAAAGACTAGACTTGTTCTGCAAGAGACTATAGAAAGCAAGCATGTTCTTAGTTATAAAAAAAAAAAAGAGAAAGAGAGAGGATGGAGCTTATTGCTCCATGATCACCAAGCTGTTGTACCACGCAGCATGCTAACATAGATGAGTATCACCCCCGCTTTCCAAAGGAAGCGCCTGGGTTGGGCTCGGGACAGGACTTCCTCGCTGTGTGCTGCTGGCCCAGCTGCTGGGCTCTGGCCACAGTGCCCTGCCCCCCGGAGAACCACAAAGTGGAGCCTGGGAAGATCTCTTACAGCCACCTCCCTTCCAGCCATGTCATCAAATTCCTCTTCTACATCAAGGAGGGAAAAAGGCTGGGGTACTCCAGGAAAAATATTGAAGGCACTGCGACTCGCTCACTTTTACCGGTTACAGAGAAGTCTCTAAAGCATACAATTTGTTTACATTTCATGATTTTTTTCAAAGACTCCTAGATACCATGCAGTTGAACTTTTGTTTAAGACCACACAGTGTCTAATCCTTCCTTCTCTATGCCCAGTACAGAATTCCACTAGGACCATCTGCAGAGACCCCAGCCTGGCGATTCTGTTAGATATGGGGGAGGTCCTCTCCCCCAGCCATGGAAATGCTACCTAGGGATCCCTAGAAATCAGAGAACCCCATTCCCAAGAGGACTGCTTTCTAAACTGCCACGGTGCTCAAGGAAAGTGTCTTCCCTCAGTAAGTAAGTTTAGATGAATGAGGGAGTTGAAGCTGAGAGAGAATCCTGCTATCCACTGTTTCCTATGACAGACTGTCTATACCCTTGACCACCTTTGCTCATTTATCCCAGTCTCCGCCTCCTGAAAAGGCAGTCATTCCTGGCTTCTTATGACTCCACTTCCATCTGCACACTGATGGCCCCAACCCCCAGTCTTCATCTCTGTCCTCTCTGGAGGGTGGGATTTAATGATGTCGTGACCTCCTGTATCAGTTAGAAATGCAGTCACCCAATTCCTCAGAAACCCTGATGCCCCTTTTGATTCAAACAAGCAAGGCCTCATCTTGCCCACATATCAGACAGTCTGGAGGTAAGTGTTGCTGGCGTCCATTCAATAGCTCAACGATCTCAAAGACAGAATCAAGGCTGTTTTCTCGACTTTTTCTCCTGCTTAATGCCTCGGGGTTTCATGAAGCTGCTGCATATGAGGCCGTGAGGAGTAAAGAGACATTACCCACTGTGCATTTCCACATCATCAGGAAAAGCATATGCTTCCCAGAGACCCAGCGGATCCAGAACCCAGTGGTGGAGCCGCCCCCCATGGCAAGGTGCACCATGGGGACACTGCTAGCTGTTGGAGAAGTGTCCCTCCTCTGTGCTCCCATACACCTGATATTATGACTTTCACTTCTATCCCAACACTGACGGTCCACAACCCCCAATTTTCAACCCTGTCCTCTCTGGAGGGCTAGACTTAATGATGTCATGGCCTTCCCATACCAGGAATACAATCACTCAATATATCAGGAAGGCCAGTGGAGACCCCTGAACTAAACACGCAGGGCTTCATCTTGATCACACACCAAGTAATCTATAGGTAAGTGGTTGCTGACATTGGATCAATGGTTCAATAATGTCTAGGCCAGCATCAGGGCTGTTCTCTTGACTCTTTGAGAAGATTCAATACTGATACTCTCTTCCTGCTCAGTTTTGAGTTTATTGTTGGCTTTTTTTTTTTTTTTTGAGGTGCTGGGGATTGAACCTGGGACCTTGTGCATGCTAGGCAAGTGTTCTTCCACCAAGCCACATCCCCCGCAACTCCCTCCCTCAATCCTGAGTTAATTGAGAAGACAAAAGAGTTAACTTATGGAAAATGAATGCATCACCTTTTTTCTGATAAAAACTGACACTGGAGAATGTGTTTATAAATGAAAGTGAGATTTCTAACCCTGAAGCACAGATTTTGACAGACTTACCCATTCATTTTCATGGGACCAAGGCAGGCCCCAGGTCCACCCCATCTCTGCAGGGGCAGGACACAGCACATGCCAGGGTGCTCCTCCAAGGCAGCCCCTCCACGTGGAAGGGAATACCAGGCGTGGGAAGAAGCTGCTCCTCCACGCCCTGCACATAGCCTCACCTCTCACCACGTTATTCTCGAGTTGCATTTCCAGGTCTGTCCCCATCACAGCGCACATTCTGTGTCATTTCTGCATTGCACTCCGATGGCCTTCCTAAAAACCCCACATCTCTCCCCTGCTCCCCTTGCCCAGTGGGAAGAGTGCCTCCTGCTTAGCAGGGTGCACAGATCTCACCCCAGTCGGGCCCCGCCCACCTCACCTCCAGCCTCTCCAGCCCCTCCTCCTATACCCCAACCACCAGCCTTCCTGGCATAAGCCACGCCCTTTCTCGCCTCTTCCTTCTCCAAGGATGCCTGTGGCTCCCTTGCCCTGAACTAGGCACCCCCTTTAAATTCTGCTTTCCATATACTATCCTGTTCATCCTTTAAGCCTAAGAAAAGCCTCTCTGTGAAGTTTTCACTTAACACCTGCCCCAGGGTATCCATTTGGATACCCAATAATTATCTGAAATAATTATTATCTGAAATAATGATCTGAAACAGGAGCTCAATATAAGCCTCTAGGATGAAGGTATTATTGAATGAATATGCGCATGAAGGAATGAATGAAGAACTTTATTTTCCCAACTAGGTTGTGTAGTCCTTACAGGCAGGAGCCATGCCTTATACTTTTTGGAGTTTATATGTGGATCTGCAGTAATTACCTAGAATATGGCAAGAGTGAAATAAAAGCTTACAGAGTGAAGGCATGAATGCCGGTGAATAAATCAGTGAATGAATGAATGAATGAATGAATGAATCAGTCTACTCGACTAGATTGTAAATTTCTTACAAGCAGGAGCCATGCCTTAGACTTTTCTATGCATCACCACAAAAAAAAAAAAGACGATGCCAACAACTGCACTGACCGTGACAATGACGCCCCAGTCATCAGGCCTCGTCCCTGTCTTCCTCCCAGAGGTACCATACATCTGAGACAGCTCTCCAATCACGCCGAGCTGTTGAGAGAAATAAATGATAACTTGTCAGAGCAACATTTTGCAAATCTAAAACACGCTCCAAATGGTTTTACCCCACAGGGCAGTGCCGGGCTTTGAAAGGAAGTGGCTGTCTAACCACTTTAGCGAAGACTCGTGTTCTGGAATACACCCGAGGCCGTACCTTGTCATCTGCTAAAAGGTTTCAGAGCAAGAAAACATCCCGCCTGAGTAGAAATATGGCCAACTTCAAAGTCATTGGCACTGGCACCGCTCTGATTGACGCTCTCCCTGGACACAGTGTCGGGCTGAATCTTATCCTCCGTTTTTGTTCCGGATAGACCATCAGGACCTGATTCAGCAAGACAATGAGGCCTTTTGTCTCTGTGACCAGGATGCTGTTTTTGCTGCAGGTCCTGCACTGCTGGGAGGGGCTCTGCAGTGATCTCTCTGGCAGAGACCAGCGTCCGGGTCCAGCTCTAACCAGCTGTACTGTGTGAGCCTAAGAAAATCACTCACCTCCCTGACCTCAGTTTCCCTTCTAGTCACCGAGTCTCCAGAGGGCAAGAAATATATTCCCTCTGAGACTTTCAAATTAGTGCAATAAAGCTTTTCTCTTTCCCCTGCTCAGTCAGTTCCAGCCACACTGGCCTTTGTGCTGTGTCTAGGACACTCCAGACACAAGCAGGCTTTAGAACTTTTCTACCAGCTTTCCCTCCCCCCGGAGAGCAGCATGGCTCGCTCCTCGTAGCCTTTCAGACTTCGCTGATCATCCAATTTAAAATTATAGCCCCATTCCTGCTCCCTGGGGCTCCCTTCCCTGATTTATTTTTCTCCACAGCACTCCCCACTTTCTAACATACTATGTAACTTGCTGACTTATTTAGTTTATTATCAGTCTCCCACCTCCTACTCCAGCAGACAGGAAGGTCGGGGTTGGACAGGATTTTTATCTGTTCTCCATTCTGAACAGTGCCTGGCACATAGAATGGGCTCAAAAAATATCTGCTGATGAGAGAATGAAGTAACACATGTTTATTGAGCACCTACTGTGTGTCGGGCTCTAGGACCTAGAGATGAATAAGACAGCCCTCAAGGTGCAGGGCGGGTTAAGCTACTTTTCTATAAGTTCACTACCAGGTGATATGAAAATAGGACTCAGTCCAGAGAGTGCTTGTGATGACTAATTTTGTGTATTGACTTGGCTAGGCCGTGGTACCCAGAAATATGATCAAACACCAGTCTGGAGGTTTCTTCACAGGTGTTTTTCAAACGAGATGAATATTTGAATCAGCAGACTTTGAGTGAAGCACACAACCCTGGGTAACATGGGTGGCCTCTTCAATCAGTGTCCTTCAGTCCACTTTTCCATCACTGTGATCCATCGCTGTGACCAAAGTACCTGACAAGAACAACTTAGAGGAGGAAAGATTTATTTGGGCTCATGATTTCAGCGGTTCAGTCCATAGCAGGCAGGATCCAAGGCAGAAACATCATGGCAGCAAGGTGTGGCGGAGGAAAGCTGCTCACAGCAGCCGAAAGCAGAGAGAGAGGAAGACACTGGGGTCCAATATAGTCCCCAAAGCCACACCTCTAGTGACCTACTTCCCCCAGTCACACCCTACCTGCCTACACTTACCACCCAGTAAGCCCATTCAGTGGATTTATCCACTGATGAGATTAGAGCCCTGATTCAAGTCTTTCACCTCTTAACATTCCTGCTTTGCCAGCACATGAGCTTTTCTGAGGGACACTCTATATTCAAACCATAACATGATGGACGGTCTTAAGAGAAAACAGACTGAGGTCCTCCTGGGAAGAGGGAATTCTGTCTGGAACTGCCTTTGGACTCTACCCTAAGTCTCAGGACTGACAGATCACCTAAAGATTTTGGACTAGCCAGCTTCTACAGTTGTAAACCAATTCCTTAAAATAAATCCCTCTAGCCGGGTGTGGTGGCGCACGCTTGTAATCCCAGTACTTTGGGAGGCGGAGACCGGAGGATCCGGGTTCACGGCCAGCCTCAGCTCTCTGTCTCTCTGTCTCTCTCTCTCTGTCTCTCTCTGTCTCTCTCTCTCTCTCTCTCTCTCTCTCCCTCGACTTAGTGAGGCCCTCCGCAACTTCGTGAGACCCGGTTTCAAAATAAAGTATAAAAAATAGGGCCGGGGGTGTAGCGCGGAGGTAGAATGCCCCTGGGTTCAATCCCCGGTACCGCAAAAAAAAAAAATCCCTCTATAGATTAGATGATGATAGATAGATAGATAGATAGATAAATAGATAGATGATAGATAGATAGATAGATAGATAGATATGATGCGTAGCTACAGCTTGTTAGCCAGAGTAACTTGTTAGCTAGAGTGACTCCATATTGTTACCCAGCATGACCTCAAACCTGGCCCTAAAACAGGGAAGTCGGCCATGAAAAAATCAAACCAGGATGTTGGCAGGGTAATGGGTAACAACAATGCGTTACTGTTATCATTGCATTGTCATTGATAACAGCGCATGCTCTTGCTTTTGTATGTTCATTATGCTTGCTTGCTCTACTGTGAGAAGTAACCATTGGGACCCCTGCCATGGGAACCTGCTATGGAAAACCAAACTATACACCCCTGGCTTGTGGCTCTCCTGTGTATAAGGAGGGCTCTGAGACAGTTGGGGGCTGCACTTGGGTCTTATGCTCTGTGCAATCCCAGCCGGCTGGTAATAAAGGCTCTCAATTAACACCTTAGGTGGTCTAATTGTTCTTGATTGGGATGCTACCTCACAACAAGATAGATAGAGCAAGCAAGCTATAGTTTGGATGCTTGTGTCCCTTCCAAAATTCATGTTGAAGTTTAATTCCCAATGTGTCAGTATTGGGAGGTGTGGCCTTGGGGAGATGATTGTGTCATGAGGGCTCTGGTTTTATAAATGGGTCTAGGTGCCTCTATAAAAGCACTTAATGAAGGGATTTCCCCTTTTTGCCCTCCTTCCTTCTACCATATGAGGACACAGCAATGAGGTCCTCACCAGACACAAATGCTGGCACCTTCAGGTTAGACTTGCCAGCCTCCAAAATGATGAGAAGTGATTCTGTGTTCTCTACAAATTACCTGATCTCAGATATTTTCTGATAGCAGCACAAACAGAGGGGGGGGAGAGAAACTGAGAATATTGGTTCTGCTTCTCTGGAGAGCCCTGCTAATACAGTGCTACACATACAGTGACTTATTAGACAAGCATCCATTAGTACAAAAGAAGAACAATCCATGCAACTTGATCTATAAGCTCAATGAAGACCCAGCTCTCTGTCCATTATATAACCATTTTGCATGTCAAAATAATATTCTACAAGTCAAGATTAGGTTGACCTCAGGCAATTAGAATAGAAAAGTCCAGCTGTGGGAACAAGCTTTAGAGACAAGTATTGGGCACAAACCCTAAAGACACAGGACCCAGGATTTGCTAGATTCTTAGACTTCATTCATGCAAGTGGGGGGTGGGGTTTTCTAGATGTTTGACCCAGTGAAATACTGTGCAAAGCACTCATTTTGCCAGTAAGAGTCCCTTTCTATGATCCATTATGTTAATTAATAACCACATGTTTCACCAATGAAACCCATTTTTAATTCATTGTACTAATTAGCAAAGTTCTCGGTATTAATAAAAGAAAAGGTAACAAAAGCGATTGTCATAGTAATTTCGAGAATGCAAGCTTTCTCATTAGATTACTTGCTGTCCACTCCTGGGAGGTAAATTCCTGATTTATGGTAAATGACTGCACCCAGGGTGTGGTTTAAACTAATTGATGCACATATGAAATCACACTGTGATGAAGTATTTAAAAGTAAATTATGGAGACTATAGCTATGAGGGATAAGAATGTCACATTCCTGAATCAAATTTTAATCTGCTTTAAGCCACTGCCCCACTGGGTGGCAGGGAATTTAATACCAGTCCCCAGTGGGACCCTCTTCCAAGGCCTCTCCTTTGTGTTCACACAAAGGTCCCTGGAGTCTTACGTCCCTAGCACCCAGGAAAGCCTCAGTCTCTCCTCCATGTGGTACTTCTGATGGAATTCCTATAAGACCACTTTGAGCCTTGCTTCAGGAATCTTTGTCAAGGCTGGAAGCCCAGGGCCTAGGTCCTATCTCTATGTATACCACACAGCCATGCCCCTCTGCAGACCAGAACACAGATCCCCACCCATCATGAAACCTCCATACTCCACAGCCCCTTTGTTCTTTTCATTAGCTGGAAACTCAGTACCTTGTACCTTCATCTATCCTTAGGATGCAAAGATACCAAAGGACCACTGGTTGAATCCTTGAGTGTTAAACTGGAAAGAGAGAAGGAAAAAGATGGCAGGTCTGGGCTTAAAGAAAGGACCACATGGGAATTCCTGGAAGGTGTTGAATCAAAGAAGGTGTTTCAGAAGCAGAGAATCTGAGAAGGGGATTTGCTAAGATCTGTGGAGAAGCGGGGAGGCCACTGTAAATTTATGAGAGCCGGAGTTGGAAATGCATTTGTGGAGGCCGAGTACTGGCTGGAGTCTCCTTCCTGGGTGGCCCAACTGAGAAGATAAAGAACTGTGGCATCGTCTTTACTATGCTCAACTCTCCAGATGCCAGGAGCTCCCCAGCCTGCTGGAGGGACAGGCTGCCATTTCTCTTCCAAAGCCTGGGACTGCCTGGCTGTTCCCCTGCCACAGACCCTGGACGCAACCTTCAAGGTCCTCCCAGTTCTCTCCATGCTCTCTATAACCTGGGTTAGACAGTGGGTCTGTGGAGAAATCTCAGGCCGATGGCCCTGAATGAACGTGTCAGGGTCTTCACCAGCCTCCGCTGACCTTGGAAATCACCTCTTGCCTCCCTGCCAGCCCACCTGTGCCCAATCACACACCAGGCTTGGGTAAGATGGTCTTGCACCTCACTGTAAGTTTCTCTATCTGGCAGTGAAAAGGCCCACAGGCATCCAAAGGTCCAGTCTGGCTTCTTCGTGACCATCTTTGGTGCTACTCATACCACAGCCATAGAGAGAGGCAACGCTGAACCCACAGTGACTCTGACCACAGGAAAACAGAAGTCAAGTGAGATTGGAGATAATTTCCCTCTGTATCCTTCTCTCCCAGCCACCATACCCCACCCTGCCCTGAGCTCAGCAGAGGTACCAGTTAGTGTCTCCCTCTCTGGATCTCTACTGCCCTTGACTCCCCCCAAGAGTGCTCCTGCTCTATGCAAGACTGGCAGGGCCTCTCCCACGTGGCTTTCACGGGGTTCATTTTATACAACAATTTGGCTAGACCATGGTACCCAGACATTTGGCCAAACACCAGTCTAGAGGTTTCTGCACAGGTATTTTTCAAATGAGATGAACATTTGAATCAGGTGACTTTGAGTAAAGCACATTACTCGCTATAATGCAGGTGGGCCTCATCAATCTGTGGAAAGCATTAAGAGGAAACAGACGGAGGCCCCCCAAAGAAGAGGGAATCCTGCCTGGAGACCGCCTTTGGACTGGAGCTGCAACATCAGCTCTTCCCTGGATCTCCAGCCTCTGTCCTATCCTGCAGATATTTGACTTGCAGCTTCTACAGTCACATGAGTCCATTCCCTCTCTGTTTGTCTACACACACACACACACACACACACACACACACACCCTGTTTCTCTAGAGATCACTGATGAATACCATTTCCAAGAGGAAATTTTTGAGCATGGGTTGAGCCATGTCTCTCTCATAAGATCAACTGTTCCATTTTGTGAAGTTCAGAGGTAGAAGACAAAGGACAGAGTCAGAAAATGGGGGGAAAGCAAGAATATTCTTAAAATAAATGAAGGAAAAGAAAAAGAAAGACAGTGGCTAGCTGCCAAGAATGGCCCTGAGTCATCTGGGGTTCTTGGAGCGGTGGCTGTCCAAGGAGGTGCTGGGGTACTACATCTGCCACCAGGATGATCACACCAGATATGGCCAACACTAGGGGGCAGCAGTTCTGTCATATGAGCCTTTGGTAAAAGTAAACCAATAGCTTTGTGTTTGGTGTAGGGCGTGAAGCAGCCTGGTGGCTGGACTGTGTGAACGTCCCTTCAAGAGCCTTGTGTGAGGACTGCAGTCAGCTGAGCTACAGCCTCACTCAGAAATAACAGTGGGATGGTTAATATGGATGGTCAACTTGACTGAGAGACACCGAGGATTAAGAGACTTCGGGGTTTGTTGGTGAGATGATTGGCATATGGAACAGCAAATAGAAGGGGAAGTCCCACCCTGAATGTGGGCGGTGGCACTATCTGATAGGATGAGTGCCCAGATGAAACTAAGGGTAGAAGAAGGAGCAAGCCATGTGAAGGCAAGATGGATTCTTCCTGAGCTGCTGTGTCTGCGGCTGCTACTACTCTGTCCTGAGAAGACTGGACTCCCACTTCCTAAATCTTCCAGTGTGGACTCTCACCATGATTCCCCGGGGAGTTTCCAGGCCTTTCTGTCTTGAACTGGGGCTGTACCCTTGGTCTCTCATGTTCTGAGTCTCCAGCTTCTTGAACTGAGCAGCTCCTGGTTCCTCTGGCTCTCCCGCATGCAGGGGGCCATTTGGGGACTATACAGCTTCTGAACATGTAAGCCAATTTGATAAATCTCCTTTTATAATACACATATCCTATTGGTTCCGTTCCTCTAGGGAACCTTGACTAATACAAATAGTAAATGAAGAAATAGATCTTTTAAAAGAGTGAGCAGATCTAAGCCAGTGTTTACAAGTTGCTAATAAATCAATTAATCAATTAAACCCTGTTGGTTAATTTGGGATAAAAACAAGATAAAATGTAAATAGTGGACAACAATATGCAAATTGAAAGGAGGGAGGGCCTGAGTTAGGTGGCCCAGGGTCCACGCACTCTTCAGGAGTTTAAACATGTAACCTGACTTTAGCCTCTGTTAAGGTGTAAATTAAAATTAAATGCAAGTACTAAGCAAGTAGAAATATAAAATAACTTCCAAATGGTTGGGGGGGAGGAGGTCAAAGAAAATGCAAACTAGACAGGAGAAAGGATACAGTAGTTGCCCCTTGTCTAAGAGAGTCACATTCCAAGACCCCCAGTAGATACCTGAAACCTCAGATAATATCAAACCCTACACATACTGTGTTTTTTCTTATACATACATATCTGTAATAAAGTTTAATTCATAAATTAGACACAGTAAGGGATTAAAACAACAAAGACAGAACAACATGACAATATGCTGTCATATATACTATAACAAAATTACCAACATTACTACTATCATACTTTGGGACCATTATTAAACGTGTTACTTAAGCATAAGCACTGTAATACCGTGACAGTGGATCAGATAATCAAGATGACCACTAAATGACTAACAGGCAGGCAGCATATACAGCATGCATACGCTGGACAAAGGGATGAGTCACAGCTTGGGTGGGGTGGAGTAGGATAGAGTAAGATTTCATCATGCTACTCAGAAGGCACGTCATTTTAAACTTATGAATTGTTTATTTGGGGCATTTTCCATTTAATATTTTTAGAAAGTGTTTAACCATGGTAACTGGAACTGCAGATAGCAAAACCCCAGATAAATGTGGATTACTGTATATGGAAGAAGCGTAAAGGCCACATAGAAAGCACAAAGTAAGGTACAAGGACCAAATTCAAATATATCAATATCCAAAATAAATGTAAACTATGCTATCCAGTAAAAGACAAGATTATTATCAGGTCTGAAGAAAGACATATTTAAGATAAGCCTGAAACCCATTATTGTATCAGAAAGCAAGGAAGTTATCAAAGATTGGAGAGGTTGGGATTCAGGAGCCCCTTGAAGAGGCTCCCATTGGCCAAAATTGGGGGAGTTCAAGCATCAGTACAGATAACTGCAATGGAAACAGAAAATATGTATTCACAATATCAAAACACATTAAACCTAGTAGCAAACACAAGAGTGAGTAACAAAGGTGAAACATCAAATATATCATAGTGGCAATTTTTAAATGGCAAATGGTTTAATATTTTAAGGAAATCAACTCATTTCTTAAGAAACTGATAAATAAGGAAAAGCAGGCATCTACCCTGTCTTTCCTCTGCAAATCTATGAGAGTAACTAGATAAATAAGGACTGTTTCCCCTTACCAAAAGATCCCATCTCTTAAATGAAGAAGATTATAAAGTTAGAATTATAGATGAAGGAATGTAGAATCACCATTTGACAACTCTACTAAAATGATAGATGCAGTCCAAAAGTCAACAGACTTTTTCATGAAAGGCCAGACAGTATGTTAGCCTCAGAGGCCAGAGGTCTCCATAGCAACTTTCTCACTTTCGCTATTGTAGCTTAACATGAGTGCACATGGCTGGGTTCCAATAAAATTTTATTTACAAAAATAGGTAGAGATTTGGCTCATGGTCCTCTAGAGTTTGTGGACCTCTGATAGTGACCATCAGTGTTTGCTAATAGCACAGAGAGGGAACCAGAAAGACCAAGCACCCTCCCCCACAATAAAACTCCTTTAAAAAGCAAACGGAAATTATATTCAGAAATTTTTAAATATATTTCTAAAGATCAAAGAATTAATCAAACTGGAAATTCGAAAATATTTAGAACTAAATGGTAACAAACACACTGTGCATCAAACTTGCAGAATTCATCTAAAGTGGTACTTGGAGGGAAATGATAGCCTTTAGTATTACATTAGAAAAGAAGAAAGATTGAAAGTTAATGAGCTAAGCTTGCACACAGGGAAAGAACAACAGAATAAATCCAAATAAAGTAGAAGAAAATATGTAATAACGACAAGAGGAGAGGTTAGTGAATTGGAAACCAAAACAACACAGGAAAAGTGGAGCCAAAAACTGCCTATTTGAAAAGAACAAGAAAACAGGCACAGCAGGACCCAAGGATACCACACTGCAAACAGTCTGGATAGAAAGGAACCAAGACATTTCACATTGAAAACACTGCAGCTGGCAGATTTAAAAGATCAGAACAGAAGCTAATGTTTTGTTAACTAATGATTGCAAACAACTAGGATTTATTCTGGGAATTCTCAGTCTTCTACCTGGGTAACTACGATTTTTTTGTGTTTTATTCAGGATCCACTATTTTATCCCTGATCACGCCTCTTCAGTTCTCCTCCTCCGAACTTCCACCCTCGCTCTCAGCTGATTGATAACCTCACCCAGAGTCATGGCGGAAATAGGGACCATGAGGTGGCAGCCCCCTGGCTCTACTCACCTCCCCAAATTCGCTTGCCCCCTGCCCTGCACCCATGTGCTGCGGGCTCCAACCCCTCAGCGTGTTTAGGGTGCCTTTTCCTGGCCTCCTTTTTCATGACGGGTGTTTTAAGTTGTTCCTTCTCAACATCTCTCCCAAAAGGTCTGTTCCATCTCACCAACCACTTCATTATCCTATATGGGAACTAGTTCAGCTCCCTCTTAGCCTGGCTCCCCAATTCCTGTCATTCTCCCCCAGATCACCAAGGCAACCACAGACAATTTAATTTCCTTTTAAAAATTTTAAATAAAAAAACTAATCATGCTCTCAAGCTCTCGAACCATCCACAATTCCCCCATGCCTGTCAGGTGAAGTCCTAGTGCCGGTGTTGGCCGTTCAAGCTCTTAGCTTCCCACCTGGCCCCCGGCCCCATCCCATCCTGCCTTCCTGTGGGTCATCCCAGCTCTCCTCGTCCTCTCCTCAGTAAGGACTCCTCTTGGGATCCTCCTGCTTACCCGGCTTCTCTCCCCAACGCCCACCAACTTCACTCCATATAAAGGATTTGGGGACTTCACTTGTAAAAACACTCCATGAGTGATTTAAGTAGCAAGTCGTTATTCTTGTTTTTTTCTCGCTAAGTTGTTGAGGGTCATTATTCTTTCATCAAATATTTATTGAGCACCTTTACCTAAAGACCTTTAGTAGAGCCTTTCAGATCTTGAGAAGAGAAGAGAAGAGAAGAGAAGAGAAGAGAAGAGAAGAGAAGAGAAGAGGAGAAGGGAGGGGATGGGAGGGGATGGGATGGGAGAGCAGAGGAGAGGAGAGGAGAGGAGAGGAGAGGAGAGAGGAGAGGAGAGAGGAGAGGAGAGGAGAGGAGGGGAAGAGAGGGGAGGGGAGAAGGGAGGGGAGAAGGGAGGGGAGAGGAGAGGAGAGGAGAGGAGAGAGGAGAGGAGAGGGAAGAGAAGAGAAATATAGATATATA
Source organism: Glis glis (assembly GCA_004027185.1). NCBI lineage: Eukaryota > Metazoa > Chordata > Mammalia > Rodentia > Gliridae > Glis > Glis glis. The sequence continues at coordinate 59,052 of PVJS01004725.1, forward strand.
TTAACCAAGAACTAGAAACAACCCAAGTGAGTAGAATGGACAAGTAAATTGTGGTATATGTTTTGAATATAATATTCTACTGCAGTGAGAATACACAAGCAGCCATAATATAGAGGGCGTATGTAATTTTATTCATACAGAGTTTGAAACTAATCTTTGGGGCTAAAAGTCAGGATCACGGTTACCACTGGCAGGATGAGAAGAGGAGCTGCTGAACAGACACTGTGGAGTCTTCCGGGACACTAGTAGTTCTTATTCATGGCCTGGGCACTGGTGACAGTGTGCTCCCTTTGTAAAAATTCATCAAGGTATATACATTATGATTTGTGCACTTTTCTGGATATGTTAAGTTTCAACAAAAAGTCTACTGGGAAAATGCAGTAAGTACACATGAAGTGCCAGGCTCAGGAAACACAAAGTGGGAGTGGGTCCCTGCAGACCTGGAGACAGGTGAGCAGGAGACGGGCGAGCAGGAGACGGGCGAGCAGGAGACGGGCGAGCAGGAGACGAGTGAGCAGGAGACAGGCAGGAGACGGGCGAGCAGGAGACGGGCGAGCAGGAGACGGGCGAGCAGGAGACGGGCGAGCAGGAGACGGGCGAGCAGGAGTCGGGCGAGCAGGAGTCGGGCGAGCAGGAGACGGGCGAGCAGGAGACGGGCGAGCAGGAGACGGGCGAGCAGGAGACGGGCGAGCAGGAGTCGGGGCGAGCAGGAGACGGGCGAGCAGGAGTCGGGCGAGCAGGAGACGGGTGAGCAGGAGACGGGCGAGCAACCTGGGAGAGAGCAATGAGCAAAGTGAATGCAGAGCCTCGCTCCAACTCTCTGAGCCGCAGTTTTCTCACCTGGGAAATGGGGAGTATATTTCCTCTTTCGCTGAGCTCTACAGCATCCAGGTAGAATCCCAAACATAACAGAGATGGGTGTGCCCCACAGAAGCCTGGGGCACAGTAGGTGCTCCACAAATGTTACTTGACTCTGAATCCAATTCTCAGCATAGATCTTCCAGGAAAGCTCCAAAGAGAGCTGGAGCTGTCTCCATCCCCATTCACCCATAGGTGCAGAGGCACACTTGGACACAGATACACACACATGCATACACTACAACTCATGGCTCCTGCAACTAAGACATCAGTATAAAATACACACTGAATGCCAAAAGTGTTCTTGGTCATTTTTCTTATTTCTAAAAATTCGCAAACTCCTGTATTCACCTATCTACAAAGCCCTAAACTGCTCCCAGTCTGAAGGCACCGTGACTCCCTCTGCTGTTCTGTGCCGAGATAGCAACTCAAGAGGCCACCAAAAGTCCCACTAGAGACAGATGGCCCTGGCCCTGATGTACCTGGCCAAGAACAGATGGTCTCTTCTCCAGGCACTCTCTTTCTTTCCTGCAGGACTAGGGAGCTTTCCAACCTGAATAAAAGAGTTATCTGAAACCTGTTCATTTTGTTTGTTTGTTTGTTTGTTTGTTTGTTTACTGGGGATTGAACCCAAGGGCATTCTACCTCTGAGCTAATTTTATTTTTTATTTTGAAACAGGGTCTCACTAAGTTGGAAGGGCTTCAGTAAGTTGCTGAGGCTGGCCGTGAACCTGTGATCCTCCTGCCTCAGCCTCCCAAGTACTGAGATTACAAGTGTGCACCACCATGCCCGGCTCTGTTCATGTTTAGAAATGAATGGGCACCTGGGGCGGGCTGTGCAGGGTTTCGAGGTTGTGATTCTGACTGGTTTCCCTGGCCGGCAGTCTCATGATATCTGACGGCTAGAATAGACAGGGACCTTAGTCAGCAGGCTACAGAGTGGCTGTGTGATCGTGAACAGGTCCCCAAATCTGTGATAAGGATGCAGGGTATTCCTTCCTGAGGCCACTTGTCACCTCTCACCCAGGAGATGTGAACATGAGCAAATAAACCATGGACAGAGAGGAAATTCACTACAGAGACCCTCGTACCTGTCAAGGAGTCCAGACAGTGCCTTTCTCCTTTGGGAACCCTCTCCAAAATCTCTCTCAAACTCCACCGCTCCTTCCCATCTCCCTTGCCAAATCCTAAGCCCCAGGCATCTCTCAGCTGGATTTCTAAAATTGTGTCCTCCTCTGCCTTCTGATTTCTTTATGAACTGCCAACTATACCGGTTCCCCTTCATTCCCTCAAACCACTAAGCTCCTAGCCCACTGGCAAGACTGTCCTGCCTGGAATGTTCCATGCTCCCGCTCCATCTTGTTCCTTTCCAGTATCACCTTCCCACTCTAAACTTGATCTCTGTCCTATCATTTTCTCCCCTAAAAACAGTCATGACTTGCATGCATTTATTTATGGGTGTATTTATTTGCACATACATCTCCTTTGTTGCTAGACTATAGGGTCCATGAGGTCAGAAACAGTTTCTCACTCACCACTCTCATCCGCAGGGCCTAGCAAGCTGTCTCAAATACAGTAGGTGGTCAATGCTATTTGACTGATCAGATGATTGATTGATTGATTGATTGGAAAGGGAACATTGCCAAACCACTTTAATTTGCAAAATAGAAGGGCTGTTTCCTTCATTCACTTGCTGTACTGGGTTGAATAGTATTCCCCCCTGACTCAGGCAAGCCCACAGCATATGAGTGTAACCTTATTGAGAAATAGGGTCTCTGCAGATGTGATCGGGTTAAGATGAGGTCATACGGGATTAGGATGGGCCCTAATCCATTGATTGATAAGTTTATAAGAAAAGAGAATTTTGAACACAGAGATGCAGGAAAGGCCATGTGAAGTGGAGCAGAGGTTGGAGTGACAGATCCACAAGCCAAGGATCTACAGGAACTGTCGCGACCACAAGAAGCTGCGAAGAGGCAAGGACACTCTCCACTGGAGCCCTCAGGGAGATCCTGGCCAGCTAACATCTCGATTGCAGACTTCTAGCCTCTAGCACTGCTAGAAAATAACCGACTGCCACTGCTTTAAGCCACCGTTTGTGCTCCTTCAGGATGGCAGCCCTAAAACATGAATACGCATACATTTGGAGCCCGCCATGCTGAATCCCTCCTGGTGGCACACGCGCCTCACCTTTGCCCTAGTAAGCCAACCTGTGTAACCAAGGAAACACCTCTAGTCCTTAAAAAGCTACCAAGAAAAACTCTCAGCAAAAGCTAAAGAACAAAGATCAATTGTTCCTCTGCCTGATCCTTGGGTGACACTTGTCGATCTTCATGCCCCAGTTCCCTGCTCACATACAATGCTGCCAAGGTGACAGTGGTGGCAGCTAATGCCAGCTCCACCTGTGGCCTGAGGTCTAATCAACAGCTGGTGTCCCCTCCTCCTTCCTGCAAAGGGGACAATTCCATTGCAGGCTCAAACTGAGGAGGAATAGTAGCCAGGAATGATTTTTATGTGCAGCCCTACACACACGAGTCTATAAAAACAACCTGTAAGGACAAAGTAGACAGACAGGGACACCAGACCATGGTGTCCTTTTCTTGATTGCATGTTAGATCAGATACCAGAACAGCAGTGGGCACTCAGCAGAGACAGAAAGGAAGCCCCAGCTCATCCACTAAGTCCACGCTGTCTCTGCACCTTCCTCTGATGTGTCGGGAGGGAGTGTCCCTTCCCCACACCAGCTGTCCACAAGGAGCCAGTCCTCCCAAACACTTCTGGCTCCTTGCCACTTACTCCTCCCTACAGATATGGGATGTTCCCTGGTCTTTGTACCATAGGCGTTGGTTCCTATTTCTCAACAGGGAGGACAAAATCCATCAAAGGTGTTAGTGAGGGTCACTGTTCCCTTTTTCCCTCTCCTCCAAGACCTAAGGGCAGTGGTGGGTGACTTCAGAAAGTGTGTCTCTACCCTGAAGAATAAAATTCATCCTGAGGCTCGACCGTGGACAGGGCATTCACAAGCCCATTGGGACTCTGCACTACAGCCTCCACCGATCTTCAGCAACAGTAACAGTGGCATTTGTGTTTCCAGTTTGGCCATTTGTGTTATTTCTTAACTGGTTCAGAATCTGGTGAAGAGAGGTGCGCTTTCTTGGGCCCCCAATGAACCTGAGTTATAGTTGATTCTCACTACTCGTGGTAGTCATGTTCTATAAAGCCATTGCAAACAGTGAATTAGCAAATACTGAGTCATTTTCCTAACAGAAATAGGTGCATGTGTTGTGTTCATACACACGCATACATCTCTATCTACATCTATATCTATGTTGATAAATAGATATACACACATATCTCTATCTATGGAGAGAAGAAAGGAGATATGATGGTTTGCAGGAGTGTCCCTCAAGGGTCCACTTAAAGGTTTGGTCCCCAGGGTGGTGCTATTGGAAGATGGTGGGACTTTAGAGGTGGGGTGATATGGTTTAGGTCTGAAATGTCCCCCCAAAAGTTTGAATGTTAATAGCATGGGCCTCAACGTAACAAGGTTCAGAAGCAGGGCTTCGAGGCAATGATTCGATCATGAGACCTCTGACCTCAGCAGTGGGTTAATCCATGCGCTGAATGGACTACCAGGAGGTGGGACCTGGTTGGAGAAAGTAAGTCACTGGGGGCGTGTCCTGGAAGAGTTTAATCTTCTCCCTCCCTCCTCTCTCTCTCTCTCTCTCTCTCTCTCTCTCTCTCTCCTTCCTGGATACTATGAGTTAAGCAACTTTGCCATGCCCTGCTGCCATGATGTTTCTGCCTTGGAGCAGGCTGACCAGGAACTTCTGAAACCATGAGCCAAATAAACCTTTCCTCCTCTAAATTGTTCTTGTCAGGTATTTTGGTCACAGTGACTAAAAAAGCTAACACATGGGACTCAGTGGGCCATCCTGACACCATTGGGCGCATACCTTCAAAGGGGATTGTGGGACCCCAGTCTCTCTCTGTGTCATGGCTCATGATGTGAGAAGTGTGCTCTGAGCCACACTTTCTATCTTTCCCCTCCAGCAGCCTTGTAAGAGACCCAAGCAATCAGACCACTTGATCTTGTACTAGAACTTACAGAACCATGAACTAAATAAACCTCTACTCTTTATAAGTGAATTGCCTCTGGGATTTCATTATAGTAACACGAACCTGACTAATACAATAAACATACACACACACCCTCACACAAACCTGACTTATACAATAAACATACACACACACACACACACACACACACACACACCTCACACAAACCTAATACAATAAACACACACACACCCCTCACACAAACCTAATACAATAAACACACACACACACACACACACACACACACACCCCTCACATAGATTATAACCTTAAATCCTAAAAACGACTCACCCTGTTAGATTCTAGTTTCTTCATTCTATAAAAGGGAAACGTCCAGAAGTGTTAGATGACTCTCCTAAGGTCACCACGTAACAGGTGCCAGGGTTGGATTGAACCAGGTACAGACGACAGAGTGCTGGAGCTCCCTGCTCTGCAGAGCACGGCCCTCTGCCATCTCCACCCTCCGCTTGTTTCTGTGTCAGAGCGAAAACAGGAAGGCAGAGCATCGCCTTGTTCAGCCTCAGCTGAGAACGTGAACATCAGAAAACGCCATTTCTCAGTGTTCTGTGTATGTGTGCAAAGGACCATGAAAGCACATGAGTACTGATTTAGGGATTACAGATGAATTTTAGCAAGTAGACAGATTCGCAAGTATGGGATCGATGAGTAATGAGGCCAGCTGCAGATGGTAGTGTTGCTCCTGATTATTCACCATCCTGGAGGTAAGAGGATTTACACCCCGCCCACTGCAGTGCGCCTTGCGCTGCCTCCCCGGGGAGGGGAGAGTGTGTTTCTCTGTCCACTGTCATCAGGGCTGGCTCTGTGACTTGCTTTGGCCAGTGACATATGCTACCCCCGGGAGAACCTCTAAGAACCATCGCATGGTATTACCCACTTTTTCGTTCTTTGTCCTCTGCCACCAGATAAGCATGTTCCAAATAGGGCTGCTCCTTGCCCGTGGATCACAGCTGGCATCTACTGGAAGTGAGAAATACACCGCTGGGCTTATTAACCAGTGGGACTTGGAGGTTCAAACTGCAGCTTCACCAAGCCAAAACTGGCTCACACCCACCCCGCTGTGATGACGCGCTCGCTGCAACCTGGGTCCTGTGGGTTGAGTAATATGGCCCCTTCTGTTTAAATAGCAACTGTTTGTAACTTGTTGCTTTCTGTCAAATAATACAGAGGGAAGCCAACTCATACAGTCAAGAAGACAGATGATGGTCAAACGCAGAGACAGGACTGGATCCCCCAGTAGCCTGGTCTTTCCATGGAAGCCTTCCAGGAAACAACCAAGGTGGGGTCAGATGAACAAGAGATTCACTCCCTGTGAAGGAAGAGAGTGAAGGAAGGGAGGAGACTGGAGAGCCTGAAGATGGGGATGCAGCTTTGAGGCCTGTGATCGGAGAGAGCAAAGGAGAGCTTGGAGACAAAGGGTCCCAGGCTGAAGTTCTGAGAAAGTTTCCCCCAGGACCATAGGAGACCCCAAAGCCAAAGCTGTTCCTTGGGGGAACTCGGAATGGAGTGAGCCCTGCCACATTCTGTCACTAGCTGGGAGCAGCCTGGGGGACACACAGCTGTGAGCTCGGGGGACAGTAGCTGGGCACTGTCAGTCACCTGTGTTCCCTGCAGCACATTCTTCTCTCGAGAGAGAGCTCTGAGCAAGTGCAACTCCATGGCCACCACACCTCACACCTGGCAAGCGGTAGAAGAGGGGGCTCGTGTTTTAAAATAAAGGCCCTTCTGTGGGCCCCAAAATGACCTAGAAATTTGGGTCAGATGAGGGGTATATTGAAGGTAAAATCTAACTGACACGCCCCCGACGGCCCAGTGCATGCCACCTGCAATGCGTAGAATAGACTCAACAGCTGGAAGATAGTCTTATTTCTACAAAAGTCTCGAGGACCATGTCACCTCGTGACCCACACGAGCACTGAGGGCTCCCCCCTGAAAGCGTAGCAGGGAGGCCCAGGCACTTGTGTACGGGGATGCAGCAAGTCCAGGCAGCACCAGAAATTAGGCACTGATCCTATAATCCCCGGACAGCCTCGACTTTCCTCCGAGCAGACTCGTGTAGATTCTCCACCCAAAGAGACGTGAACTTGACTGTCCTGCCCGTGCTGGCTCACCTCCTTCTGACCCGGAAGCTGTCTCCACAGAGAACACACACCAGATCACAATATCCACTCCCAGCTCCGCATTTCACATAGAAGGTCATCGACACAGACAAGAGGAGGGTGATACCCAGGGCCACACCGTCAAATGGAGACAAGACCCCAGAATCTCCAAGTCTATCCAGGATCAATGAGGAAACAGAAGCCTGGATTTCAAGGAAATGTGTTGTGGTTTCATTTATTCACTCCACGCACATTTATTGAGCATCTACTATGGGCCAGTCTTTACCTTAGGCCCTGAGAATATGGATGAGAACAGGCACTGGGGACCTGCCTTGCAGAACTTACCTCTTCGAAGGTGTGGCGCATAAACACGGCTCCAGGATCCCTGGGTTGGCTCTAAATCCACCTGGGTAAGGACACAGCCTTTCCCTGCGGTGCATGAGCTTGTGATTTTCCTCCTGAGCCAGTGAGGTCAATTACTCTCCTGCAGGTTTGCAGTAAATCTTTTCCAGACTCACGAGTCACAGCTCTTATTAATTACTGTATCAGCTGTTTTACATACCCTAATTACCTCCCCATGGCACAGACAATGGCCTTTTTAAAGATTTTTTTTCTTACTCTGGTAAAAATAGAAAATATGAATATGCATGAGGTTTTTAACCTTTTCCCAAATTTAAACACACCATGAGCGCCACCTTCTGGTTAAAATGAGAAATACCCGTGCTGATTTCTACAGTCTTCAATCTTGAATATTCAATTAGTAAGAAAATGAATGACGTGGTTGGCACACGCTTGTATTGTAATCCCAGTACTTGGGAGGCTGAGACAGGAGGATCGCAGGTTTGCAGCCAGCCACAGCAACTTAGGGAGGCCCTCCGCAATTTAGTGAGACCTTGTTTCGAAATAAAAAATAAAAAGGGCTGGGGGTGTAGCTCAGAGGTAGAACACCCCCTTGGGTTCAATCCCAGTACCAAAAAATCAACACAAAAACAAAAAGCAAAATGAATGGGAATAAAAATAAAGTAATGATATATTTTTAAATGATATATTTTTTTGCAGTACTGGGGATTAAATTATATTTTTAAATACCATCTAAGCACATACCACATTCTTCTACTAATTATCTTCACCCCTGTAGTATAATTATTCTAAATATTTATCATGACTGTCATAGCGAATACTTAGCAAAAATGGGCTAGATATATACATATCTCATTAAATATTCATAGTGAGGGTTCTGTTGGCCTCTGCATTTTAAGGATTTGGTAATGGATGCACAGAGAGGGAAAGTGACTTACCCATAAAATAGATGGCACAGCCAAGTTTGGAATTCCTTCTATTCTGCATCTGGGTTGTATCATAAGCCCAGCAAAAGGAGGCAGAGATGTATTTAAAGTACATGGGCCCTTCCCCTCTTCTACCCGCGTTCCCTGTTGCATCTTCCATACCTCCTGGCTCCCCAGTCCTCAGT